>JBDJHY010271964.1:0-10336 GCA_039654485.1 Withania somnifera
CTTTGGTTAACGAATACTTAACTTTAGGCTCTAAAATAGGGAATTTGAGATATTTCTCAACCGAGTCGCCAGGGATCTAAATTGTCGGTCCCAGCAAGTCATAAATGACTTGGGGTAACTGCTGAAATGCTCTAAGATGCAAGACAACATGTATTTATTATAAATGACCATGAGGGTCATTACACCAACTTTCCACAAACTAACCCTAAAGAGCATGGACACCTTGGGAAGCGGACCAAGGGTCAAACTAGCCTAAATTTACCAGTTCAAAGTTGATGGAAGCGTCATAATTCCATTTAGACACTTTGAACATAAAAAGACCCCCAAGCTCCAACTTTAGGCTTTAATTGAAATGGAAAACCACAAATCAACAAAAACTTAAAACAAAAATCGAAAACACGAAATTAAGGTCCATCTACGCTTTGCTCAACATTTTTCAGCTAATGAAACTGTCAAAATTTAGTTTCGAGCTCGTTTTGAAGGAAAGTTGAGTAAAGTCAACAAGTACTTAATTTTAGGCTCTATAATAGGCAAAGTGAGATAAATATCCACCGAGCCGTCGGAAAAACTGAAATATCGTTCCCATCAAGTCATACATGACCTGGAGCAGCTACTAGAAAGCTCATAAATTGTCTTGATGGTCATTACAACATCCACTACTAAAAGGGCTTTCATCCTCAAAAGTCAAGAAAAAGCAAAAAATAAATAGAGAGAGCAAGTACCTGATGTCTGAAACAACTGTGGATACTGCTTCTGCATCTCACTCTCAATCTTCTAGGTAGTCTCCTCATCTAGATGGTGCCTCTACTATACCCTAAATACTTGAATCTCCATAGTCCTTAATTTTCTAATATCCTTATGAAAAATTTCTACCAATTCTTCAACAAAAGAAATATTTTCATCCAACTTTACTAAATCCTCTTGGATAACATAAGACTCATCCGAAATGTACTGTTGAAACATTGAAACATGGAAGAATAGATGAATGGATGAGAAGATAGGAGGTAGGGCCAAGTAGTAGGCAACACCACCAACTCTCTCCAAGATCTCAAATAGCTTGATATACTTGGTACTAAGCTTTCCCCGCCAACCAAACCTCATCACACCGCACACAAGGAGACACCCTCAAAAAACTCTTTCACCAACTCCAAACACTAAGACACAAAGTCTATGATCTGTGTAGCACTTCTACCAACTCCGTGCTACTTGCGATCTATCCTGAATCAACCGAACCTAATCAATAAAATCATGCAACACATCTGAAGTCTGAACTCTAGCCTCAAAACCATCAAACCAACTAATAGGTGATTTGCACCACCAACTATACAGTTCCTCAAATGGTCCCATCTGAATATTGGAATGGTAGCTATTATTATATGCAGACTTTAGATAAATACTGATCCCAAGAACCCCTAAAATCTAACACAAAAACTCTCAACTTATCCTCCAATACCTGAATAGTCCGCTCGGACTGACCGTCGGCCTGTGGATGAAATATTTTGTTCAACTGGACCTCAGTGCCCAAATCCAACTGAACAAATCTCCAAAACTGCAAAGTAAACTGGGTGCCTCTGTCTGAAATGATAGACATAGGAACACCATATAATCGAATCACCTCACGAATGTGGATTTGAACCAAATGCTCAATATTATAAGAAGAGTGAGTGGGAATGAAGTGAACTGACATAGTCAATCTATCTATAATAACCCAAACATTACCATGACCTTTGCTAGTCTGAGGAAAGCCTAAAACAAAATCCATAGTCACACTCTCCCGCTTCCAAGTCAAAATAGGGAGTCACTGTATCAAACTACCTGGTTGTCTATGCTCATACTTAACCTGAGGCAGTTCAAACACTTGGAAACATACTCATGAATATGCCTCTTTATCCCATTCCACCAATACAACTGCCATAAATCAAGGTACATCTTAGTTGTACCCAGATGAATAGAATATCTAGAGTTATGGGCCTCACACAAGATCAACTGTACCAACTCACCAACCTGTAGTACACAAATGTGACCATTATACCTTAGCGCCCCATGTGAATCAATAAAACCCCTGTCATCCTCTCTATCTAACACTAGATCACAAAGAGAAAACAAGTGTTTATCCTTAAACTGACGCTACCAAATTTGATATGAAAAAGGCGATCTGGCAGCTAGAACTCTACTAGGGTCTGATAGGTCCAATCTTACAAAATGACTAGCCAAATTCTGAACTTCTACCACCAGTGGCCTTTGAAAAACTGACAAGGCTACTAAGATACCAATATTAATCGTTTTTCATCTCAAGGTATCATCCACGACGTTTGCATTTCCCAGATGATAGAGAATAGCAATATCATAGTCCATTAGTAACTTGATCCACCTCCGCTTCCTAGAGTTTAACTCCCTCCAGCTCATAATAAACTGAAGACTTTGATGATCAAAAAATGTCTCGCACTAAACCCCATAAAAGTAATGTCTCTAAATCTTGAGCACAAACACTATTGCTGCTAACTCTAAGTCATGGATGGGGTAGTTATGCTCGTGAACCTTCAATTGCCTCGATGTATATGCAATCACCCAATCCTTCTACATCAGAACACAACTCATACCAATACTGAAAATATCACAATACACTGAGAAAATCTGACCATCAACTGGTAAGGCCAAAACTAGCACTGAAGTCCATAACTCTCTAAGCCTTGAAAATCTCAACTCACACTCTTCAGACCACTAAAAGGATACATCCTTCCTAGTGAACATAGTTAAAGAAGCCGCAATCGGTGAGAACCCCTTGACAAAATGCCTATAATAACTAGCTAAACTAAAAAAATACAGAATATCAGTAACAAAGGCTGGCCTCGTCCAATCATGCACTGCCTGAATCTTAGTTGTATCAACTGAAATCCATTCTTGAACACCAAGTGTCCCAAGAATGCAACACATTCCAACAAAACTCACACTTTAACAACTTGGCATTAAGCCTATGTTATCTTAGTTTCTGATGGATCAAGACCTGGAATATATGGAATAAACCAAGACCTTATTTTAGAACAAAAACCACCTCTAAAAACCAACAAAATCGTCAAATTATGAATCTAATCATTTTGACTCTGAATGTTGACCCAAGTTATCCATTCTTCTTCAATCTCTAACTTGTCCCATCAAATAACCAAAAATCAAAATGAATAGGTAAAAATAGGAAATGAAGGGCCTCCTAGATAAAATTCCACATTTTGGAATGGAACTAATGAATTTTTTATCAAAGGTTCCAAACACCAAATTTTGACTAAAGTCAGTTATTTTCATATATGCTTAAAAAGACAAGGATTGATTGGAAACTAGGGATTTTAGATTTAGAACTCTTAACCCTAACTAGATAGTATATGTAACCTTTAGAAAGTGCATATGGTCTTGGAACTCAATGACAGGAAGGCATTGGTACCATATGATACTATCCATTCTTACTTTTTGCACACCCCTATATTACTTTCATATTTCTTGAGCTCACCGGGCATAAAGGGGATCACAGTGGGTTTTGTTGTGCTATTTTACTTATCGATGGGATAGGGCACCAATTAGGTTTTGCGTGTTTACTTTCTGTTCCATACTTAGCTTTATATTATTGTTTGATCCTTTATTATTCCCATATATCTATATATATATATATATATATATATATATATATATGGTTCTTTGGGTCTTGTCTTAGATAGAGCACAGGTACTTCCTCTTACTTCGATTTCGAGTTTTTGGGTATTAGTTACCACTGTATGATTCATCATGTTTTAGTTCCCTGTAGACTTATACTTTTACTCTGGTGATGGTATTGCACTCTGGTATCCTTATCTTTCGGCATATCTGTTAGTTTTACTGCTTTTTTACTATTTTGACCTATTTTTACTTCCTCGCCTTTTTACTTATACATTATTTTAGCCCGGTCGGCCTATGATGCCTACTGGGTACCTTATTTGGTACTCATGCTTCACTTCTATACCATTTTCGTGGTCCATATATCAGTAGAGGTTATAGGAGATGCCGAGATTATATACAGTAGATACAACTGATTACAGAGATCACAGTGAGGTTTGTCATCAGAGTTGACCGTGGTTTACTTGATTTCTAGCCTGCTTTATTTTGTCTATTGCATGCTTTGTGTAGTATTACTCTTTTAGGAGTTTCTTTATATCTATTTATCTTTCACATACTCTGTATAGTATCTCCATGTGCCATTGACTCCAGGTTTTAGGAATTGGATTGTATATGTATTTCTTTTAATTCTACTTCTATATATCTTTCCTTATGATTTCCTTCTATGCTTTATGATTCGAGTGTTTATATCCCATTGCGCATGGCTCCAGAATGTAGGGTTAGGCTTGTCTACTAGAGGGTTGTAAATGCCACCATGACCCAAATTTTTGGGTCGTGACAGAGTGGTATCAGAGCTTAGGTTCACCGGTTTCTCTGGCATTGGAGCAAGTACCTAGTGGAGTCCTACGAATCGGTGCGTAGACGTCTGTATCCAATCTTTGAAAGGCTACAATGTGTCATAGGAAACACTCTCATACTTTAAATCCTATTGTGCATTAGTATTCGTACCATCTCTGAGAACTTACTTTGGCATCACTTTTGCAAATATTCCTTACCAAAGGATCTTTTGTGGATCGGTACCCTCCCCCAGCCAACAAGGAGGGAGTAGGGAAGGATGTTCCTCTAGTCCTTAGTACCTTAGCTATTTCACAGTAATAGGCACCTCCAACGCCACCACCACATCTTGTTCAGCCACCACCTCCAACGTTCAGAGACCTATTGTGGAAGATGCTACAGATATTAGACAATACAACGGCTGACAGGTTGCAGTCATCTGCTTAGGGAACGACTCAAGGTGTACTATCTCCCCTAGTGTTTGAATCCCTATAACCACCACCAACTACATTATTTAAGGCTACTTCCACTGCCCCTGCACCAGCACCCACTCCAGTTTTAGCTGCATTTGAGGTGCAGAAAATACTGGACCATTTTCTGTGGATTTCCCCTACTAGGTTCTCGGGAGCAAAGGGGCAGGACTTCCATGAGTTTATTATGATATGTGAGGAGCTCCTATAGCCATTAGAGCTACTGGACTCGCATGGGGTGGATTTTACCTCCTATACTCTTGGGGGCACCGTCAGCTAGTAGTGGTGGGTATTTTGAGATTGTAGACCACCATTTCAGTCCCACTGACTTAGGCACAGTTTAGGGAGTCTTTTATAGAACAATATGTACCCAGGAGCATCCATAAAGCATTGTGAGCTCATTTTAAGGGTTTGCGTCAGGGCCCGATGACGGTTTCTAAGTATGAGGCCAGTTATGTTGACCTGTCTAGACATACTGGTGACTTATTATTTTGTGAGGGGGAGTGGATTCTCCGTTTTTCTCATGTACTAATATCGGATTTGCAGGGCCATGTTGAGTTGCTACTAGTTCTATAGAAGACATTTCTATACATTGCAGACCATGCCAACAACATAGAGACTTTGACTCGCCAGGCCCAAGGGAGAAGCGAGAAGAGACCGTGCCATCAGAGTGGGTTTTTAGCGACCAAATTAGGGAGTCATGATTTTGGACGAAGGGCCCAGTCTAGCCGATAGTATCAGGCCTTGCTTCAGGCCTCCAGTAGTGGGTCGAGCAGCCAACCCCTTAGAAGCCTAGTTTTAGTTTATTGGGCCATGCCAAGGGATATCATAGTAAGTCTAGGGCGGGGATACTTGCTATGAGTGTGGATATCAGGGTAATTATGCTAGATACTACCCTAGGTTCCCTAGAGGTAGAGCTACTGAGGGGTTTTTTGAGCGTGGAGATCAAGGCTACTTTGCCCGAGATTTTCCTCAGCGTAGGGCCACTCAAGCCATAAAGTTACTTGTTTAGCTATTGCAGGAAGTGCCACCGATCAGAGGTGGGCCACTAGTCATTTGGGGGATTAGGGGAGGAGTTTGAGGGGCTAGAGGCAGAGACAGGACTTTGGTTGCACAAGAGGATAGAGGTCAGTAATATTTTTACATCATTCCTACTAGGGTAAAGTCTGTGGACTCTAATATGGTTATCACTAGTACGCTAACTGTTATTGGGTATTTTGCATTGACCTTATTTGTTTTGAGTTCTACTTTTTTATACATATCTATTTATTTTGCATTGCTGTTGGGCATAGTTAGTGGGCGACTGTCTGTACCCTTAAGTGTATCTATCCTAGTAGGCACGATCCTAGTAGTGGATTAGGTATATAGGTCGTGTATGGCGACTATTCAGGGTCATGACACTTGGGTGGACTTGATTGAGCTGGATATACTAGATTTGTTGTGATTTTAGACATGGACTAATTATCTCCCTATCGTGTGGCCATGGATTGCTATGCCAAGACTGTGACCTTGTCTGTGGCCAGTATACCTCTATAGTGTTGTGTGGTCCCACTAGCCTATGGGTTTGGGTCATTTCTTATTGTCAGGCTCGTATACTTATTGCTCGAGGTTTCTATGATTATTTTTCCCATGTTAGATATGTTAATGTTGAGTCCCCTTCTCTGAGTCTGTACCGGTTATTAGTGAGTTTGTCGATGTCTTCCTGCTAATTTGCATGTCCTTCCATTAGAGCGTGATATAGACTTTTCTATCAAGGTTGAGCCGTTGAGCCAAGCACAAGGCTCATTTCCATATCTCCGTATCATATGGCCCCATCTGATATTTATGAACTAAGTGTTCAGTTGCAGGATTTGCTTGACAGTGGTTTCATCCATCTGAGTATATCAATAAGGGGTTTCCCGATGTTGTTTGTGATAACAAAAAAAGATAGCTCTCTGTGGATATGTATTTATTACATACAGTTGAACAAGGTAATGATTCAGAATAAGTATCCTCTTCCATGTATTAATGATTTGCTTGATCAGCTTCAGGGAGACACAGTAGTCTCTAAGATTGATTTGAGGTCTGGCTACCACCAATGGAGGATTTGGGCCGAGGATGTCCCAAAGACAGCTTTCCGGATAAGATATGGGCATTATAAACTCTAAGTGATGTCATTTGGGCTGACTAATGCCCCTATAACATCCATAAAATTAATGACTCATGTCCTTTCAGTACTGGTTGTTGCTTCTGGAGTTAAGCAGCAGACAACCATGACAGATTTAGAGAAGAATCTTCTAACTAGATTTCTAAGATTGGATCCCCCTAGATTCATTGGAGTCCCAGGGGAGGATGCCCATGAGTTTATTGTCGAGTGCGAAGAGAGGTTGACCAATATGGGGTGTTAAAAACCCACAGTATAGCTTTTACCACGTATCATATGCGTAGTGTGGCTAACCAGTGGTGGAGAGCTTTTATGGTTTGCAGACCAGCAGATTCTCCCCAGCCGACTTGGGTTGAGTTGTATGAGATCTTTATAAAGAAATTTGTGTCCAAGGCCGAGTAAGAGCGCCTGAGAAAGGAATCCAGAAATATTGAATAGGGTTCGATGTTTTTGGCTAAGTATGTGGCTCGATTTCATCAATTGTTAGTGTATAGTGTGGAGTTTATGCCTACGAAAGCAAAGAGAGTCTGAAGATTTGTATATGGTTTGAGAGACAGACTCCGTGAGGCGGTAGCATTTCTAGTATCCAGTGGTCTTCCATTTTAGGTGGTGGTTGATCATGATAACTTTATAGAAGCCCTGTATCGTGAGACGCATCATCGCAATAAGAAGAGGCAAAGACATTAGGGAGGTTATAATGGGTCCCGTTATGGGGGTCGTGGTCAGTTTTACCAGGCACGGGGCTAGTCTAGTAGGCTAGTGCAGGAATCATTATAGGTTTCATCTCTATCTCTTGCACAGTATTCATGAGGATCTAGATCGTCATAGCATGACAGTTAGATGGGTTATGGTAGAGGATGCCAATAGAATGGGCCATCAGGGGCCATGTTTTGAGTGTGGACTTCTGGGCCATTATACCAGAGTGTGTCCTCATAGAGGTGCCATTTAGCCTACTCAGTCTGCACATCCTTTGAGATAAGTGCCTCCTTGGCTAGAGGTAGGGCATAGGGTGGTTATCATGGTTGTGGCTGGTGGGTAAGGATAGTGGTCGCGGTAGTGGTAGTGGTCTTCATGGTGGTAATCGCTAGTTATATGGCATTCCTACTTGACCTGAGGATATAGCCTCAGATGTTGTTGTTACAAATTTGGTTTCTGTGTGTTCTATACCTGTATTAGCCTTATTTGACCCTAGGTCTACTTACTCGTATGTGCCGTCCTATTTTACACCAAGTTTGAGGTTTCCCAGTGATGTGTTATCTATATTTATGCGTATTGCTACCCCTGTAGAGGATTCTTTAGTAGGGGATCAGGTGATCCGATTGTGTATGATTTCTCTAGTAGACTAGACACTTAGGATGACTAAATTCTTTTAGACATGGTTGACTTTGATGTTATTTTTGGCATGGATTGGTTGTCCTCTCACCATGTGGTTTGGGATTATTATGCCAAGACGGTTAGCTTAGCAATACCTGGTTTATTTCCGGTTGTATGGCAGGGTTCTAGTAGTCGCGCACCGAAATGGTTTATTTTTTTCCTTAAAGCTAGGAGGTTAGTAGGGAAAAGGTGTTTGAGATATTTAGCATATGTTCATGATATTCAGGCCGAAATTCCTACTGTTGAGTATTTCCATGTCATTTCTGAGTTCCTTGATGTATTTTCGACCAACCTACCAAGCCTACCACCAAAGAAAGATATTGATTTTGCTATTTAAAGCTGGGCACTAAGCCGATTTCTTATCTCCATATCATATGGCTCCTGCAGAGTTGAGAGAGCCGAAGGTTCAGCTTGAAGATTTATTAGAGGTAAAGGCTTTTTCCATTCAAATGTGTCACCATGGGGTGAGCCAGGTCTATTTGTGAAGAAGAAATATAGTACTATGAGAATGTGTATTGATTATCGGTAGTTAAATAAAGTTATAGTGAAAAAACAAATATCCTATGTCGAGAATTGATGACTTGTTTCATCAGCTTTAGGGAGCCGCAGTGTTCTCTAAGATTGACTTGAGATCCGGTTACCATCAATTGCAAATTCGGACAGAGGATATACCTAAAACAGCATTCAAGACCCATTATGGTCACTATGAATTTTTGGTTATGTCCTTTGGTCTGACTAATGCTCCAGAAACTTTTATGGACTTGATGCATATGGTGCTTAAGCCCTCTTGGAATCTTTCGTGATTATTTTTATTGATGCATCTTGGTGTATTCGCAGAGTAAGTCTGATCACGAAAAACATTTGAGGTTGATTCGTCAGACATTGAGAGCACACAAGCTCTATGCCAAGTTCTCAAAGTGTGAGTTTTGGTTGGAGTCTATTGTTTTTTTGGGACATGTTGTGTCCCAGGCTGGAATTAAAGTTTATCTGGTAAAGATTAAGGTAATGTATGATTGGTCGAGGTTGACTTCTATTTCTAAAATTCAGAGTTTTTTTGGTTTGGCTGAATATTATCAGCGTTATATTGAGGGGTTCTCATAGATTGTGGTGCCCTTGACTAAATTGACTAGGAAGGATGTTTCCTTTCAGTGGTTTGAGGATTATGAATTGTTTTTCGAAGCTCAAGTACTTGATAACTTCAACGCCAGTGTTGACCTTGCTAGTGTTGACCTTGCCAATGGAGGGTTAGGGATTCTCAATATATTGTGATGTTCTTGGTGTTAGTTAAGGTGTGTTCTAATGCAGAAGGGTCTAGTGATCGCTTATGCTTCAAGTTAGTTAAATGTCCATGGGCGTAACTACCCCACTCATGATTTAGAGTCGGCAGCAGTAGCATTTGCACTTAAGATCTGGAGGTATTATTAATATGGGGTCTTGTGTGAGATATTTACTGACCGTCATAGTCTTCAGTACATTATGAATCAGAAGGAGTTGAATTCCAGGCAGTGGAGGTGGATCGAGTTGCTAAAGGACTATGACATTTCTATTCTCTATCATCTTGGCAAGGCAAATATTGTGGTGGATTTCTTGAGCCAAAAAGTAGTCAGTATGGGTAGCCTAGCATCCTTGTCAATTTTGGAGAGGCCATTGACAGTGGACGTTCAGTCGCTGGCTAGTCATTTGGTTATACTTGATTTGTCGGACCCCATATGAGTGTTAGCATGTATTGAGTCCAGATATTCCTTGATAGATCAGATACATCAGCGACAGTCTGTGAATAAGTGTTTGGTTACTCTTCATAATCAAGTATTAGGTGGAGAGGACGACAGGGCTTCTACTGATTCAAATAGTACACTTTGGTTTGATGGTCGCATTTGTGTACCTCAGGTTGGTGACTTAGTGCAGTTGATCTTGCGTGAGGCTCACAGCACTAGGT
>JBDJHY010271974.1:0-10336 GCA_039654485.1 Withania somnifera
TATGGACTACGGGGTTTGGTTCTCCTACTTGGGTATAGTAGGTGCCATCATGACTTGAGAAATCGGGTCGTGACAATACCCTCCGGGACCCCATCCTATCAGAGAGTATAAGCAACAAACAACACAAAGAAATAAGGTATGCATTATATGATTATATAATAATAATGCAGATTCATACGAACCTACCCAAAAATTCTACTACAAAGGTAGAACCAGATAAAGTCCTCGACCCATGTAATTACGATGCCCCATATACCCCTCCTCCAGTTTCCTGTAAGCCCATATCTGCAAGGTTCATGGTAGGATGCGACCCCACGTACAACTAACTCATAAAGTAAACAGTAATTACATAACATAAACAATATATCTCAAGTGATATAAATATAACACAAATAAAAAAAATTATTGGATCTCTCAATGGTCTATATAAGGATCAATCTCAATGACCGAGTCCAATCACGACTGAGACTATATTAGAAATAACATCAACATCTAGCTAATGGTTTGCAACTAATATGAGTAATAATTCAATACATGAATTAATTTCATTAGTAGGCCTTTTATAAGCCAAAATGGTTAATAAACTAAAATGTTACTCATATTAGGATTTTAATACTAAAAACAGGCTATACACCTAATATATCAATGATCCTGAAGGACCTTCCAAAAAAAAAACTCTATGGCAAGCATAACCAACTAAGTCGAATATCTAGGACTCATGAATGCTTACCATAACCAACCATCTATGTCCCAAAGTCTTGGAAAGCCTACTCAGGGTCATAGGGTAACTATAACCGTAATACAACGACAATACATACTAAAAAAGCGAACTAAAAGACCAAACAAGGTCATGGGTTCAGATCTAGAAGTCCCAACTCGAGAATGTATATTTATAGAATGTATATTTATCATAATTATATCTCATATAAGCCTAGTTTAACATCATAAGCATAGCCTGCCTATCTTCCGGCAAAGTACTCATAAATACAGCTTGGGAGGTAGCTTGCACTACTCCAAATAAGCCGAATGCGTGGAAACGAGCTCCCATGATCACACAATAATAAAAACAATATTCTATACATTAATACGAGTCCAAAAAATCCATAAATCTATAAAATTAGACTGGTAAACATTTGGGTCAAAACAGGCCCGCAAACTTGAAAGATCAAACAAAGGTTATTAAAATATTCCCCATATTATAGGGAACCTATACACAAAGTTTGAAGCTGAGATGAGAAATAAAAGGAATCTACCCTCCATGAAAGCAGTCGACTGTCTATGAACGTGGAGACCAATAGATTGAGGTCTCCGCGAATTCTAAGAAGACCTTGGACCTACACCGGTTGACAAAAAAAGTCTTGTAAAACCATAAACGACGCTAAAAATACATACAGAACCCGATGAAATACAAACCAAATATGTTACCTTTACAAAAAGGACATTATAGACTCAACGGTGCAGATAAAATTCTGAAT
Organism: Withania somnifera; assembly: GCA_039654485.1. NCBI lineage: Eukaryota > Viridiplantae > Streptophyta > Magnoliopsida > Solanales > Solanaceae > Withania > Withania somnifera. Next base: position 1,476 of record JBDJHY010271974.1, read on the forward strand.
TGAGGTTATTTTGACAAAATATTGACCAACGTCGACTCTATGCAAAAATTTCCATCTTTCCAAGCTAGTAGTCTATATGAGACCGATTAGTTCGAAACCTAAATAAATACCTAGATCAAACTTGACATTCATGAGTCGATGCCATAGTCAGATTTTCAACTTGAGTGTCTTATCACAAAATAACCACTCAATCTCCAAAATGGAAAAACAAAGAACATAAAACAAATAAACTAACACGAACTCACAACTAAAGTTTCCAAACTCAAACCAACAACCGAACTAGACTAAAATCCACTTTGCGAAGCCAAAAGAGCTACTAGAATTCAATTCTGAGATCAATTTCAAAAGATGTTGACTAAAGTCAAAGGCTTTAAAATAGGTAAATGTACATTACGTGAAAATGAATGACCTGTCTAAGTTCCAGAAATCATATATAATCCAAATAATCCTACAATACTATGTTCCATAGTTAGTTGAAACTACAGGGTAATTTATAATAAAAATATAGCACCAATACATAATCAAGAACCAACTAATAAAGTGGATAAGGTCAAGGGTACCAATCTAATATTACTAAACCAAGGATGCAAACGAGTACTATTATTTCCCATATAATTCAAGTCTAAGATCGTAACCGTACTCTACTTGTCCTCCGAAGACAAGCTCACAAATATAATGTAGAAAATGCCAGATAACTCCAAATCTCTAGAAATGGTCAAACAAGCTTGTATACTCATAAAAATAGAAAAATAATAATCTACGCGTTAATATGAGTCAAACAACACCCGTTAAGCTATAAAAATTATTGGGGTAAAATATAGGTCAAAATAGGCCTACAGGCCCATGAACCCGAAACCCTAAACAAATGATATTAAAATATTTCCCATATTTTAGGAAATGCATACCAAAAATTTGGAGCCAAATAAATCAAGAAAGAAGCTTGAAACGATGAATAACTTGAAGAAATTTGGGATTATGGATGAAATTTGATGAAATAAACATGGAAATCTATCAATAATTAAAGGAATATCAAAGAATAGTGTTTCCAAAGTTATCCAGGAGCTCAAGAAAAGACCCAAGTATTTTTTATGTTCAATAATGGTGGTTGGATGAAGAGGAAGGGAAAAATGCCTAAAAAAAATTAGATTTGGCATTTTTATACTGCCAGGTGAATAGTCCTACGTGTTCGCAACACTATTCACTACGAACGCGAAGATTATCATTCATAAAGCTTCACTATTGCAGAAGGTCGATTACAATTGCGAAGGGGAAAAATAGTTTGTGTCGCGATCACATTGAGGACTACATAATCATAAACGAGTAAAGAAGGGTCAAAAAGGGTTGGTCAAAGCTCCACGATCGCAAAGGAATGGGCTAATAGTACATTGGATTCGCGATTGGTAACTATAGCACCAGTTTAAGCAACTTTTAGCATGAATTTTGAACTTTGAATGATGATTCGGGATACATTCGGAACTCGATGAAAATATATGCAAGTTGCATGGAAATAACATTCCAAATTCAATAGTGCATATGAAATTTTCATCCGATATCATTTCGATGAAATGTTGATTAAAGTCAACCCTCAACCTATATAATACAAATTATAACGAAGAACCCCAAAAGAGTTTGGCTATCCCGAGAATCTTCACCCACCCCAAACTCAATATTATTGAGCTAATGACGCGCTCAGATTTCCAATCTGAGGCTCAAATTAGAAAATAACCATTCGAGCTTCACTAATGAACTATAAAGCTCATATAGCATGAGATATGAGATAACCTCAAAATGAAGACTTGTAGAAACAAACCAAGAGTTTGTCTTGAAAATATCCACATTCTAGAACTAATCGAAACTATCAAAATTTGATTTCGAGAATGTTTTCAAGGAATATAATCAAACTCAATGATATAAAAAGTTAAAGCTTTAAAATAGGAAAAAATGCATAACAACCAAATGAACGGCCCAGGAACCAAATCACCTATCAAAATAAGTCAAAATGACCTAGGGATACTATTGAAAAAATCTAAGATGTAAGGAAATGCAAAAACATATAAATAATGGAAAGAGTCATTTAAAAACTTCTTTGTGTTGTAGGATGTAAAAACTGGCATGCAGTTTGGAGAACTAGTCAACCTATTTGGAATAACCAAAGATGAATCAAAACCACCAGAAATACGTGGAAACCAAGAAAAAAAAATCAATTGTGATCTGTTCTCACTTTCAATCAAGAATGGGAAGCCTCTACATTAATACACCAAGTATTTACTACTCAACCTTAACTTTCTAATAGTTTAGGCATTGAGATACAAACTCTAAAATATCCCTATTCATACCACTCCACTAGTAAAGTTGTGTCAATTCCCTCTACACTTAGTTATGGAAGGATGGATAGAATATCTTGAAGAATAGGCCTCATAAAGTATAAACTAACTAAAATCAAAAACTCAGAGAACAAAAATACAACCATCAAACCTTAGAACACAATCTTATTCTAATAGAACCCTGTGGGGCTCACCCTCATCAACTAGTCATGAATATCACTCAAAATGCGGATCTTTAAATTGATGTTGCTAAATTTGTCAATTAAGGTAGACCGAACCTCAACACTTGCAAGAATTTAATTAGAATCTAACGAATCAAGTCTAATAAAACCGTTAACCAAGGATGGAATATCCAAATCCAATGACTTTTCTAAAATTTAAATTGAAGCTAAGCTATCCAAATTTACTAATTTCTTAATCAAGGAATCTGATACTCATCAAAGATCTTCAGAAACTCGTTCAATCAACATTTTATGGAATTAAGATCTTTCTGACTCATAATATATCAAAGACTATGATGATTAGTGAAACTCTAAAATGTATACTATACATATAATTCCTCCAAATCTCTAGAGCAAAAAATTTGACCGCTAAATCGAAATCATGAGTAGGGTGGTTGCGCTCATGAGTCTTCAACTACTTGATGCATATCTTTTGAGACTCGACACTGCTATATCAAGACACTATCAAACCCAACATGAGAATCATCATAATTATCTAAGAAACTCTAATGCTTAACTAAAGAAGGCAATAGTGGAGCTGAACTCAATATGGACTTAAGAAACTGAAAACAAGACACACTTCTCTGACCAGTGGAAAGTGCCCTTTTTCCTGGTCAACCACTTGTATTGTGATAAAAGAGAATCCTTCAACAAATCTTCTATAATACCTTTATAAGCCAACAAATCTATGAACCTCAGTAGGAGTATTCGATCTAGGAAAATCACACAGCGTTGCAATCATTTCTTAATCTACCATAATCCCATCCTTAGACAGTACAAGTCTTAAGAATGTCACATTTTCAAGCCAAAACATGCACTTCGAGATATTTATATAAAGCCTCTTATCTGTAAAAGTCAATATTATGATCCTATCTTCCATGCTCCTCCCTACTCCAGGAGAAAACCAAAATGTCATTGATGAGTACTATCACAAAAAATAAAAATAGGGCATGAACATTGTTCATCAAATCCATGATTTTTTCTGGGGTATTAGTCAACCCAAAATACATCACCATCATAATGACTATAACATGTCCTGAATGATTTCTTAAGTATGTCCTCACTCTAACCCTTAACTATTGGTAACCTAACCTCAAATAAATCTTCGAAAACATGCCAACACCCTATAACTGATCAAAGAAGTCATCTATCATCGATATCACATACTTATTATTGACTTTAAACTTATTAAATTGCATGTAGTTAACATACATACGCATGGAACCATCATTTTTTTTAATAAACAAGACTAGAGCACCCCTAGGAAAAATAATTGGTCTAATAATACCCTTACCTAATAAATCGTAAAACTAAACCTTAAGCTATCTAAGCTCAATATGATCCATATGTTAAGGAGAAATAGAAATATCCTTTATTACTGGCTAACTTAATAGAAAATTATTTTTCCTCTTAGGTGATAGTTTAGGTCAGTCAGAAACACATCAATAAACTCCTCGACCGTAGGGACTAACAAGGGAGATAAAGTATCAATATTAACATTTTGAAAATAAGCAAGATAAGAAAAATAACTGCACAAAACTAAATTTCTAGCATGAATAGAAGAAATGATAGTAGATGGTGTGTGACTAAGAAAACTGTAACACAATTGGAATCTACCGGGCATGACTAAGGTAAATATCTTGGCATAAAAATCCATGACTACTCATTGAGGAGATAAACAGTCCATCAGTAGTATAACATTAAAATCAAATATATTTAACAACACTAAGTTAGTACAAGTCTAGAAAATAACCAAAAACTACCAAATAGGATCTCACAACCCGATACACTACTAAAGAATCACTTTTTTGTTTAGAAGTAGACAACAGAATACGAAACAACTTACTACCCAAATCCAAACAATCATAAAAATATGTAGATGCATAAACTCTTGTAGAGCCTAGATCAAATAACATTGAGGTTAGTTAACAAAAAATAAAAATAATAATTATGATTGCGAAATTTGAGGCTTCTACCTTTGATCTACTAGGTATAGCATAAACCTGATGATCACCTTTAACCCAAACTGCATCACCTCTGGTCAGTGGTGTCACTTACCGGATAGTTTGAACTAGATGAGTTTCTAGCTGACTTGAACCCTATTAGGGAAATTCTCTAGAAATATGACCCATGAATCCACACTTATAACATAGGCCCAACAACCTACCCTATAAAGATAAACTAATTAAGCTAGTATGGCCCCCATGCTCAGATACCCCAGATATGACGCCTCTAGATGTATGGCAAGATATATAGGCTATATAACCAAAATTTTGAATATCCTTATCCAAAGTTTGAAGTGAAGCCTAGATTATTCGACTAGGCTGACCTTAGTGTTGCTAATGAGTAGGGCACCTGACTCAAGAATCAAATCCCCTACAAATAAATTGGGAAACTCTAAATCTATCATGATGATCAAGACTCTTATAACCACCCTTATGAGTCATAAAGAGTAGTCCCTCCATTGTGTAAGCATACTCAGATATATCCTGAAACAAATGACCACTACTAATGAGAATGTCAATGGTCCCATGGATCTTGGGCCTCAATCTACAAGCAAAAAAATGAATCCTTCCAGGCTCAGTCAGCATTAACATGGAAGCATATGTAGACAAATAATGACAGCATGCCTCATTGTCAACAATAGTCATAGATCCCTACTATAAATGGGTGAAATCATCTCTCACCAACTCCCTATCATCATTAGAGAAATACTTAGCCATGAAAGTCTAAAAAAATAGGTTATTATTCATATGAGGCAACGGGATGGTATTTAAGAAACATGCGATATCCACCATTACTTGGAAAATCCATTCATCTAAAACATAGTGCAATCAACTCCATGCTCTCCAGCATCATAAGGTTATACAACCTCTCCTCACATCTAGTGATCAAATAATAAGTAGTTTCCCTAGGTATTCCAGAAAACCTTAGTGGATCGAGTCTAAAAATACTATTTAATTTCTTCTGATCCACTTTATCATGCATGGGTCCAGAGGTAAAAGGCTATGAAAATGTAGGTAACAGAAGAACCTGACTTGGGAGAGCCACAACAGTAGGTTATGATCCATAACTTTGAGAAACCAGGGTAACCCTATGAGCAGATGTCTGGGACCCATCTAAATACTGACCCCTAATTATAACCACAATCTCAAGAAAAATAACTCCGATATCCAATGCAAGAACTAGTGTTAGTGTTGATGCATTGGCTCATATAGAGCATAAAGTGGACCAACGGGCAGCTGATTAGTTAAAATTAATTGATTATAAAATTCTAAAGCTATGATAGGTGAAGTAGCTCTATTAGGAGTCATAGTACATGCACTTTCACAAACTCGGTGTCGACCTTTTTGTCAACCCTAGCTAGGGGGCGGTAGGCTTATTATGGAAGATTTAACATGAACAAATGAGATTTTAAGAGGCCATCAGAGACATAACACATGACATAGTAGTTAAAAATAGTGATTTTCCTAAAATTTCATAATAGCCGCCCATAGTTAGGATTGTTAGGAAACAGATATCTATGAATCAATCTACAAGACTCTAAAGATATTAGCTCACATACCAATGATACTAGATAATTGATGCTTTGATACTAGATTGTCACGAAACGACTTCTCAAGTCATGGGTGGACCTATAAACCCAACATAGGAAAACTAACTTAAAATACACAACAACAAATACAGTAAATAGGAAATTAGAAGATAAAGATTATACAACTCAGGTAATTATATGGAAAATCCCAAAACCTAGTATCTTGACACAAAATCCAGCATATGTAAAATACAATGAAAAAGTACATAGTCTGTATTTGAATGCATGAACAACAGAAATAAAGATATAAGAGGTAAAGTAGGATCCGGTTGCTATAAGCTTTGTCCTACTGTCGAGATTCAAACTTTACCAAAAATTAAAACCAAGGTAGAGCGCTCTTACTAGGATCTGGACTACGGAATATACATAAGAGTAGTATGAGTACAAAAAAGCCAATGCAATCGAGTACCCAGTTGCATAATGGGCCGACCGAATGCTGATAAAAAATAAAAGCAGTGAATAGACAAATAAAGAGAACAGGTCATAGAAGGCAAAATAACAGAGAACCTAGTAAGGAAAATAGCTAAACAAACCATGAAAAGGATAAACAAGTCCATAAGCTAGCTAATAGTAATCTAAGGCTCAGATAAAATAATAGAGACATACCTGATTACATTCTCAATTAAGAGATAAAAGAAAATATAGATAGAGCAGTATACTAAGCTCAATTATAGGATCCAAAACAAAGTATTTTATACCAACTACCATAAAATAATAGCAAGGCAAGAAATAATCCAACAACGATAAAAAGTATATAAAAAGAGGATCAAACTTAAATACAAATAACAAAACTATAAGACCAACAATAATCTATTCACTTGAGGGATACAAACCAGTGAAACAAACCTATCCAGTTGCTCATACAACTACAGAGTACAACCAACACCCAAGAAACAATGTGGAATCATAAAGAATAATACGATATAATGCTAGTAAAAAAATTTGTATGCTTCTTCTTCGATACCAGCAATTTCAGACATATACCTTTACATCCCCATATACCCATACTGTGAAACTTGTAGGCCTAGACCAAAAAGGACCATGAGGGACGCAGACTGAAAATAACCTTATATATTGTATACTATACATGGCACCCTTTAGAACCTATCTTAATAGTTTTGCATTACATTATTAATGCCCTACCTTATCCAAGTCTAAAACTTGTAAAAAAATCAAATGTCTATTGCTCGACACACATGTAATGACCCTTATGATCGTTTATGTGTTTTACATGTTATTTTGAGTTTTAAAGATTTCAGTAGATTTTTTTGGTAATTTATAAGATTTTAGGACAGATCGTTCGGTTCCCTTGCTTGGGAACATGGATTTTGGTCTAGTTGGAATCTTGAGTCAGATCCAGGAGCTTTTGGTTCAAGTTTCTCATTTTGTGAGATAATAATTATCCAATAGTTGAATGTTTAACTTTGCTCAATATTTGATGATTGGAGCATCAAATTAAAAATTAGACTACGACATCAACTGCAAAATTCTAACTCTTGGATAGGTATCATTTTGGTTCTCTTCCTGAGGCATCCGGTATAATTTTTAGGTATTTATTGAATTTTAGGCATTATTGGCCTAGGTGTTGACTTGATCAATATTTTTTTGAAATGAACTCAAACTCAGATTTTGATTGTACCATCGATTATGTAATGTCTTTTTAGGTGTGTGGTGCATATCCCATTTAGGTTTATTGGACTTTGAACATATTTCGAGTGGTGTTTAGAGTATTTTGCAAAAGTTATGTTTTGTTATCAAAAATGCACCTAGTGCACGACCAAGTTCATCTTTGTGATCATTTAGCTTCTTCAAATAATCACTACCCTCTTTTTCATTAGTCCTCATAATTGCATGCTTTGTTATCGCAATTGCGATGACAAAAATATTCCAGCCTCATGATCATGACACTATGCATCACGATTGTGAAGGCCATTTCAGTGGTAGTATAAATATTGGTTTCCTCAAAATTTAAAACATATAAGACACTTTTTTCTAACTCTATTCTACCTCTAAGAATCCCTATGTTCAAGAAATCATAGTAGGTAGTAGGGGAATCGACTCTTGGTGCTTAATTTATGTTTCCTCTTTATCAAAGGTGAGTTTCTCTTCTCAAATTTCCATAAAAATTATGACTTCCACCATTATTACCCCTTTGATAAAGGTTCTTAATTCCTATAAATTCACATATTTCTAGTTTATTGGTAATAACTTTTAGTACACTGCACCTCACTTGACTCATTGATCGACCTTTCTTCTTCGTAACGGTACGTAATTCTCCGTTCTTTTGTATAAAGGTATGTAAAGTTTTATGTTTTACTTCCCCTCTTCTCCGGTCATTTTGAGGCTTTTCTCTTACTTGGGTTGTTATCATTTTTGAAGCATGAGTTCCTAGTGCTTTTGGGAACTCCGTGGTAATGTTTATTTTTGGGTCTAGTTAAAGGGTACAACAAGCTTATTTTAGGCTCGATTTCTAACCCTGTTAGGGTTTTTGCATTATTAGTATATTGAATTTTTCTTGACTTATAAAATTTTATTTCTTCAGTTTAGGGATTTTCAAGGATGGTTGATACCAATCTAGTTGATATCTGAGAGTTGTAGTGCATTATTCTCCGGATGATAGTAGGCTCTAGTTAAATTTGCTGCTAGTATGACTGGTAGTGTATCATTCTCACCTAGAAACACATATTTCAGATGGCTTGGTAATGCCTTTAGCTCTAAGAC
>JBDJHY010271984.1:0-19804 GCA_039654485.1 Withania somnifera
CAACCTTGATCGAAATGAAATGGGAAGATTTAGTTAATTGATGCACAATCATCCAAATAGAGTCAAATCTGCCTACGGTCCTAGGCAACCCACAATAATATCCATGGTAATTTTATCCTACTTCCACGAAGGATTGGGCAACCTCTTAGACACTCCTCATGGCCTTTGATACTCAAACTTAACTCTCAAATAGTTGAAACATCTAGCCAAAAATATCTTTCTTCATAACACAACACCAGTAATGTTGGCTAAATCATTGTATATATTTTCTGCTCCTGTATGTATGGAATGCCTCAAAATATGTTCCTTTCTCATGATTAAACTGGTAAATTCCCTTACTTTAGGCACACATATCCTACTCTAAATCCTCAAAACACCCTCAGGGTCAAGAAATGCCTCTTTTGCCTCTCTCGTTAACTCTTTATCTTTGATAATGGATAACTTTTCATCTTCAAACTGGTTTTGCTTAAGCTACTCCATACGGGAAGAACGAGACTCAATAAAATAAAGGACAACACCATTATTTGAAATATGTAGGCGAATTAAACTGTTTTTCAAACTCTAAATCTCCCTTGCTTAAGGTTGCAGCACTGCCTGAATCCGTAGAATACTATACATAACTCAAAGCATAAACTACCATATTACGAATGGTAGAGAGTATTCATGTCATAATATTTTAGCTAATCAATCCACTGTTGTTATCTCAAGTTCAAATCCCTCTGACTGAAAAAGTATGGAACTCTGGTTAATGGTGAAAACCTCACAATGAATTCCATATAGGTAGTGAAATCATAACTTCAACATAAAAACCACAACCTTCAACTCAAGATCATGGGTATGGTAATCCATCTCATGAGTTTTCAATTTTCTAGAAGCATAGGCCATAACCTTACCCTTTTGCATCAACATTCTACCCAAACTGACTCTAGAAGCATCATAGCATACAGTAAAAGGCTCACCCTAAATAGGCAATGTCAAGACTAGGGCTGAAGTCAATAAGGTCTTAAGCCTTTGGAAAATCTCCTCAGACTCATCCGAACATTGAGATACAATATTTTGTTTGGGTCAACTAAGTCAATGGAGATGTGATAGAAGAGAACCCCCAGAAAAATCTATGATAATACCCTGTTGAGCCAATAAAACTATGAATCTCTATTGGGGAAATAGGCTTAATTCATCCATTAACTGCCTTAATCTTGAACAGATCTACCATAATACCTTCATTGAACACCACGTGTCCCAATAAAGTCACTAAGAGAAGCCAAACTGACACTTGGATAACTTGGCATACAACTGCTCCTCTCTAAATTACTGGAGTACAATCCTCAAGTACTGTACATGGTATGCCTCACTCCTCGAATAAATTAATATGTCATCAATAGAAACAATAACAAAAGAATCTAGATAAAGTCGAAATACTGCATTCATCAACTCCATGAATGGGACACTCGAAGACCTAATCCTCAATTGATGGTATCCCAATTCAACTCTATATTAAAAAACACCAAGGCATCCTAAAATTTGTTAAATAAATCATCGGTCCTTGGAAAAAGATATTTATTCTTAATAGTAACCCTATTCAGCTTCCTATAGTCAGTGCACATTCTAATCGACCCATCTTTCTTCTCCATAAATAGAATAGGAGCACCCCATGATGATACACTTGGTCTAATAAAAACCTTTTCAGAAAATCCTATACCTGCTCCTTCAATTCCATTAACTTAGCTAGATCCATATGATACATGGGAATAGAAATGGACTTGGTGCCCGTCTCCATATCAATAGAATAATCGATGTCTTAATTGGGGGAACACTTGGAATATCTGTAGGGAAAAAATTCAAAAAATTCACATATGATCGATACATAATCCAATAAGGAGTATCAGTGTTGGTATCTCAAATAAAGGCTAAATAAGAGAGAAACCCTCAATAAATCATCCTCTATACACAAAGTAAGGAAACCACTCTACAAGGATAAGAACCTTTCTACTCGATCTTCAGAATACTAGGAATATCTAGAGTAATTGTCTTAACATAATAATCCAAGACCACATGGTGATGATAAAACCAATATACACCCAAAATGACATCGAAATCTACCATATAAGGAGTAATCAAGTCTACCCAAGTGTTATGCCCTACCACAAAGACAATACATGATCGGTACACCTAATCACCACTAAAGAATCTCCTATGGGTGTGAAACATGGAGAGGAACAAGTAGGGAATCAATCATCATATAAAATATGGAAGAAAAGTAGGTAGACACATATCAATAAGTAGATCCTGGATAAAATAATATTGAAGAAGGCTGGTTGCACACTGGGAAAATACATGTAATCATTGCATTGGAGGCCTCTGCCTCTTGTCTACCAGAAAATGCATAGAAATGACCCCTGCTGCTATCGTAAGGAACATTTCCTCTACTAGAAACCATCAAAATTGTAGCCATATGATCACCTCTACAAGGAGTCCAACTGCTCTACCAGGCTGTGCATTACCCAACCTCTTATCGGAGGTACTGGTGCTCTATATAGATGTTGAGATCTAGGTTGGGGCCCTTCTTGAAAATAGAATGTACAAAACCTCGCCATATAGATTGGATCTCCATAAGTATAAAAAAATACCAGTGAGATATATTGATATGACAACCAAGATGAACTCAAAACTGTAACCCATCTACCTCTATTGAGAACTATGAGAAATATGCCCCTGACTAAAAGATCCATGGGTGGCATTTTCACTCTCAGAAGTCTGTAGAGTAGCTTGAACTGGTCTCTATCAATGAGATGATCCACCAATCCTGAATAAACACCTACCATGGAGTGTAAAACTTGAGAACTAACCAGACGAATATAAACTCTTTCCCTTAGTGTCCCTGAACTCCTCTCACTCAATCAACTGAACATCCTCGATTGCACCGACTATATCAGCAAAAGATCCCCCTAATAAGCCAATCTAAACACTGCAATATGAATAGTATATGCCAATCTATGGACAAAATGATGAAGTTTCTCAACTGCATCAGTGAGAAGTGAACCATCATATCTAGATAAAGCAAAACACCGAGTCTCATACTCTACTACTGTCGTTCCCCCTAGGTCAAAGTCTCAAATTCATGCATATTCTCATCCCTCACACTCCAAGCAACAAATCTATCATAAAAAGCTTGTGCCAACTCGTCCCAACTTATAAAAGGTGACTCAATTGGTATTTCAACTATATAAGATCGCCACCATTGCCAGGCTGGGCCACACAACTGAAAATATACATGAAGGACCTTATGTAAGTCTTCGTACCTTGCACTCCCCAATTATTCTATGCAAGTGGATAAAAACTCAAAAGTCTCATCCACTTTGCCATTCTGAACTATTGGGAGATACATCTTCCTGAACTTCTCATAATAATGATGATCATCATCTAACATAGATAGTCCATAAATAACCTAGTCCCTAACATCTACAAACTTTACCCCATTATCTCTGTGAACTAAGGGTGGCTGTCCCACCTAATCATCATAATAGAAATCTACTACTAAAGATCTGGGGTCTGAACCCCTATAACATACTGAGAACCTTAGGGTGTGCCAACTGCACCTCCACCATAAGCTAAAGTCTCCAACACTCCCAACATTTGAATCAGGGTCTCTTGAAGCAATGGCATGGAAATAGTATCTGGAGATGCCTGTCCCTAAACATCATGAATCTATCTTTGGGGAGGATTCCCTAGCTTGAGATCACATTGGTGTAGCTCCACAACCCTATCGTCAAGTAGGCTTTTGACCCCTACCCCTATGAAAAGTGAGAAGAAAAGAAGGTACAATATGAAAAATCCAACTACAACTACCCAAAAACTGATGCCGCTGTGTACAAGCCTCTAAGTATGAAAAATACATAGCTAAAATAAAGCATAAGTATCAAATTTATATAATCCTCAAATAGGATCAAATAAATAATAAAAAGAATTTGAGCATCTTCTGGATGAAAAAAAGCTACCTCAAATCTCAAAAACTCTAGCCTAATACCTAATCTGAAGAAAATGATCAAGATGCATTGTACTCTGCACCTGCACAAGTGTAGAAATCAAGGGAGTGAGTATTGAATAAACAATGGGTACCTAACAAGTATCCCTAGCCTGGAAATGATGATTCACAAACTACCCCAATCATCCCAAATATAATTCTCTAGAAACCGAACTATAAATGATAGTTATAAGAAAAGGGGTGATAACAATAATAAGATTCTCAAGAGAAACAAATAGTGAATCAATAAACAAGAGTATTAACTACAACCAATCCCAGGTTCATATCAGGCTAATATCAATAAGGCATTACTAGTCAACTCAAATGATATATCATACTAAAGGGAAACAACTCAATTCATATCAAAAGTAACATCCCATCCTTAGCCTATTAAGCTAAGTCTTCCTTAGTGACCTATCACTTTTCAACATATTCTAGTAAAGCCTTAAATTAAAGGTAAAGAAAGCTTTCAAGATAATAAACTGCTTAAGAAATAAACTAAAGAAAGAAAATAATTAAAAAGATAGAAAGGAAAGAGTACAAAAAGAGATATGGATAGGTTGAAAAGGAGGGGATAGTACATCAATAGGATGCCATTTCCCGTATGAATGGATAAAACATAGGTAGAAGGAGATGAAAGTTGGCGTATAAGTAATGTAATGATGGCTAAGGGCTTTTTTTTACTAGTTTGAAAGGAAGAGTGTGTCATGCTGAAATGCAAGACAGAACATAAAGCAAGAAAAGTGAAAGGAAGTTGGCAAAATCTAATATAGAATGTCATGAGGGATCATTGTTGAGTGAATTGACTTTGGTTTAATTTTCTGAAACACTAGAGAATCGGAGAAAAAGAATTAATAATAGAATAAACATAGACAAAAGAAAATATTTGAGAACTCGGGAAATGAGAATAAGTCTTTCAAAGGGAAGAAGACCTAGCCTAACTTTCTTTTTGAGCCATCAATAACTGTTGGCTTTCAACGGGTCCGGCTATCTTTTTACCGGTTGTTCAGTTATGGAAAACTTTGTTGGGTAGAAACCCAAATATCATTAATAATATCTTCCACTTTTACATTTTTTGTATTTTTTAATAGTGGAAGGTAATATATGAATAAGAACAGATAACATTCTGTAGAGAGAAGGAGAACAAAAAAGAAAGGGCACTAGACTGGGTACATAAGTATTAGGTCAACTAGTGCACACAATTATTCTATTATATCTCCGCCCCATTTAGCTACACCTCGAGACATTTTTGCTAATGGCCCTTGAATTATCACAGGAGCAACCTCAATTACCGTACTTAGGTGCCAGTGTCTAGAAACTTTTAGAATATTCAATTTGTATGGCCTAAGTGATGAGAATATTTTGTGTGCCACTTCTAATGATGCATGCATAAGGAACAAGTATATGTCAGTTCTATAGATCAAGGCTTTCAAGGACTCCTAGTTTGGTTTTTTGTCACTAGGCAACACATTACACATTAGCAGATAGATGCTATAAATTCCCCTGAAAAATATAAAACTACTGTGTGACCATAAAATATACTATAAATTCTCATTGTCGGGGGAAGTGAATCAACAAATGCATGCAAGGAGGGATGTAATTAAGGAGGTGTAGTTCATGTAAACATCCATCTATAACAAGAACAATAAATACAAACATTCTAGAATCAGAAACTAGAAAAAAACCCAAGTCTGTTGCTTCCAGTTTTTTTTCTTAATCAACCATAGGTGATGATATTTTTTTATGTTCCACATTGGCACGATGACCCTACTCTATAAAGTAAAATAAGAGAAAAGCAGTAATTAAACTCTTTGCTTGGTTTTATGCTCATTCAAATAAACTCCAAAGGAGAATTCTTTTTATTGGCCATTGTTTTCTAATGGTCAATTTCATCCTTCTAAATTGGAATTTACAGAAAGGCCAAGATAGATTAGAAAAATAATTCAAATCTTTAATATTTTGAATTCAAAAATGCCACCAACCAGATTGTGTCAACATTATAGAATTAGGGACACATTTTATAATCCAATGTCTTTTCTTCAAATTGATAAACTCTAAAAAATAATAAAATAATTTTGGTGAAAGTAGCTAGTATGAAATTTCTTGGGCACTTACGCTCATGATTTGGCCTATGTTTCTTTCCTCCATGAGAAAACATTGCTCAGTGAGACAATGTAGTCAAGTCAATAACAACCACAACAAAAGATTTCTATGTAATGAAAGTTCACCTTCTTGTTCCAACATCTCTATACTAAATAGATTTTGAAATTATGCTGCAAGTTATTGAAGTGTTATTTGGGTGCACCCAAACAACTCTTCTAGGGTAATGTATAGCTTAATTTGAGCTCGCACCAAACAAATAGGAATAAGTTTCTAGTTTCCAAAGTCCTCTTAGTTAAACCTATAGAATTCCACTTTTTTTCTTTTTCCTTGCAATTTATAATGCATTAAGGGGAAAAAGACTAGAAACTCGTTTCTAAGTGTGGCTCATAACCGGTAACATTGTAGTAAGTATTCCAGTTGAGGTTCCCAAACTTTGATCTCCCACTGGTTTAGATAAGAGAAGAAGAAATTTGTGCTTACTCTCACCTTATTTCTTGTTTTTTTAGAGGGGCGAAAGGTAACAAAAGCACTAAGCATATTAATGGTGGTCTCACACGCAAATCCATACCTAGGTTTAAGAATCCTTTCAAGTATATCATTGAAAGTTAGAATATATGGAAATAATATGAAGTTTCTCAAACAAAAGACTACCCTTTCTTTGAACCTTGTCAATGATCGAGCTTAAAGATATGAACTAAGTTTCATTTGATGAGTAACTGAGAACAAAGGAGAGAGATATTGAAAAGTAAATATTAAGTCATTGCTAGTAGTAAGGACTTGTCATGATCCAATGGTTCATATTGAATCCATGTCCTATCAAAAAGATAAACAAGGAAGGCAGTCAAACTATGTACGCCTTTTAACTTTAGAAAGAAAAAATGAGAAGTATGACAAAAAGAAGCCAACACAAAGAAAGTCTTAAAGAGAAGTCCACTAGTACGGGATTCATACTGAATTGCTCTACCTCAACCAGAGACAGGACAAAAAAATTCTTTGACCACACGTCGGTATCACTTTTAAACCATTTACTTTTTTCTTTTATTTTTCTTAAATATGATAAAGTGGATACCAAAAAATTCAGATTTGACGATTCTCGGTGCACTTATTTTTCCAAAACAAAGGGAGATTCCTCATCAAAAGTGATCCATTTGCATTTACAATGGTTAAGACTTCCTCATTTTTTCCCCTGTTATTCACATACCTTTCTTTCAGTGTATCGAGAAAGAGTTTCATTTATGGAATATATTCCCAATAAAGAAGGTGAACTGGGAGGAGACTGAATAATGGAACTAGAGGGTATCCCCAAAGTATTTGGGGGAAAGGAGGACAAGGAGGGAAGCAAGGCTTGTTATATAATGGGCTAGCCCTTCTTCGTCTTCTCCATGAGAGGAATATGCATGCAAAGGGGGTTCCTTAACCTGAAGAGAGGGAGATTGATACATGGGAGATGTGTGTGAATAAATTTCTACCAAATTTTTCATCTTTTTTCTCTTTTTGGAATACATCGTGAAAAAAAAAATAGAACCATTTGATACCTTTGAAACTAAGGAGATTCTATGGGAAATTGAAAATGTCAAAGTAAGATTTGGATTATAAATAGGAAGATGAGGAGATAAGGGGAGAAAGATGTTCATGAAATTCTAAAAGACTTATGTTCATTCGCTCTGCTCGCATAGTGGCATACCAAAAAAACATATTAAGGTGACTACCTTACTTAAAGAAATTTATTAACATCCTTATTCATTTTGATGTTTCTTCCTTCCTATAGAAGGTGAATTGGGAGGAGAAAGAATAATGGAACTAGAGGGTATCCCCAAAGTATTTGGGGGAAAGGAGGACAAGGAAGGAAGCAAGGCTTGTTATATAATGTCCTATCCCTTCTTCCTCTTCCCCAAGAGAGGAATATGCATGCAAAGGGGATTCCTCTACCTCAAGAGAGGGAGATTGATGCATGGGAATTGTGCGTGAATAAATTTCTACCAAAGTTTTCATCTTTTTTCTCTTTTTGGAATACATTGTGAAAAGGAAGATAAAACCATTTGATACCTTTGAAACTTAGGAGATTCTATGGAAAATTGAAAATGTCAAAGTTTTGTCTTATAAATACGAAGATAAGGAGATAAGGGGAGAAGGATGCTCATGATATTCGAAAAGACTTATGTTCATTCATTCTGCTCGCAGAGTGGTATACCGAAAAAAGAAATTAAGGTGACTATATTACTTAAAGAAATTTGTTAACATCCTTATTCATTTAGATGTTTCTCCTTCATATTAATCCATAAACTCTTCTCATATACAAGGAAATGATTCATTCCAGAGCTAAAGATCGTAGTTTAACGAGCAATCAAAAAGATTCTGGAGCATCTTCAGGATTAGGTATTGTTTCCTTAGTGATCGTAGTACCAATTACTTACTAGTGAGATCTAAAATGATCTATAAGTAAGCATCTCTTGTAAAATATGAGCAACTGCAAACCTTTCTAGATCTAAACCTCCATTTCTCCTACTCGTTGTCCCCATCTTTGGTTCTTCCTCTAAGGATTTCTTGTGTAACAAAAACATAATGTCCACTAAAATTCCATTTATGGAATATTTAACCCATTGAAGGGGTTGGAATAGCCTTAGGGTTCTGTATAACAGAATAAGGACCCTAGCCTAGTTGAGGTCTAACCCTCTTTAAGAAGATTAGAGAATAGAAGACTGAAATCTTGTTTTTCTACTCTCTCTATTGACATCTCAGAGTGTGGACTCCTTGAAATTAACCTCTTGATAAAAGACAAGGGTGGACGTGCTCCGAAAGCCTTGCCTGAGCCTCCCGAGCTAATTCCAATTCTAGTTCTTATTCACTGGAAATAAGAGAGATGTGAGTGTCAATCATTCTATCAGCATGCTCAAAAAGTGCTTTTAGAAGATAGAGAAGGAGAGAATGCACTTACAGTGTCTCTCTCATATTCACCTGCCAAGGCATGACACAGATAGTAGTCAGTCAACTCTCTTACAACCAGTTACTGCGATTAATTGAGGAGAGAGAGCTAGTCTAACTACCGGTAAGGGTATGCTAATAGATAAAGGATTTTACATTCTTAGTATTAGAAAGTAGATTGTTTGCCATAATGGCTGCTTCATTTTTAACATGTCGATATGCATTAAATATAAGGAGTTTATTTGCATCCTTTTTTGGCAGTTCACTATAAAGCGAGAAGCTGTGGTTGAGGAAGCCCCACCCAGTAGTTCCTCTACTCTACTAGTCCTAGTCTAGCACTAGATAGTAGATAGACAGGCCAGTAACTAGTGGGATATGATCCTTCTTTGCTTTTCTAACTCAAGCCAGATAGTAGCAATCACTAAAAATAGTCATATGCGGAAGACATGCAAGTCCATATTGAAAGATAAGGAAGGCAAGACACAGCAGAAAGAAAGCCTTCTTCTCAATTCCATTTCACAACCCATGGGATAAAACCCCATTCATTGTGCTAAGGCCTCAAATGTGGAGTGCATAGAACCTGGATTAGTTTCTATTCCACAAGTCCAGCAGGGTAGGACTAATACATTCGATGCAAACAAGAAAAAAACTTATGATGTGGATACTCATAAGAATTAGCCAAGGCAAACAACCCATCAATATCAGTATTAATCATCTCATAATTATGATCTCATTTGGATCCATCTATGTAGTTCAACTCATAATTATTAAATGCATTTATTACCATTTATCATCACCATTAGGAGACTTTTCATTTCAATATGAAGAGAATATAACTCATCTCCCCTCCACGAGACTATGTTTTTCTTATAGTTTCATCAAAATTAGCTATCTTGGGATCACAAAATCTTTCCAGTTCATGAAGTAAGTGGGGAAAAATAATATCATACCTATGAATAAAAGGGCACCATAAACACATGTGATCACAAAATAAGGAGGCGATCATGAAATTAGTCAATGTATGTGAGAAATAATATTATAGGATTTATGCATATATGTAATCATAATATCATAGCAATGTTTGTAAGAACCTATGCCCGTGCTTTCATATCCTTATTATTATCACATTATAGCAATGCTGGCACGTATCTCTACCCTTGCTTTAAAAGCACCATTATTCTTCATAGCAATATCGGTACGAACCTCATCCTTTTCGTTGATGACATCAACATTCTCAGATTACAACAATGTCGGTATGGACCTCGGCCCTTGCTTTTATATCATCAATATTATCATATTACATCAATGTCGATACAGACCTCGGTCCTTGCTTTTCTGTCATCAATATTCTCACATTACATTAGTGTTAGTATGGGCCTCAAGCCTTGATTTGGTATCATCAATAACCTAACATCATAGTAATGAGGTATGGAACTCCACTCTTGTTTTTATATCATCCATAATTGTATATCCAAATCAATCCAAAAATTGAACAATAATTAGGCTACCATAATTGTCACGACTCGATTTCTCGGATCATGATGACACCTACTATCCCACCAGTAGGAGAATAACCCTATAGGCCGAAGCCAAAGTGGAGTGCTACCATCACAATAGTGCAATGCACAATTATAATAACAAGGTATAAAGGAAATGAGGAATATGACAATATAGCATAATATAACAACAGAATCAATAAACCCCCAAAACGCGGTATCAATGTAAATAAAACAGAGCCTCTAAGTATAGAGTATAAACAAAAGTCTAATATAATTATGTCTCCAAAAATACAATAGAGACAAATCCAATTCGAAGAGAGAACAGGAACAACTAGACGTCAAGGTCACCCTATATCTCTGAAAGTATGACAAGTACGAATGATAATCTGTAAATCAACGTCGGGCACTAGTACTCGGCTCTGCACCATGGGAACAAGTATAGTATAAGTATAAGTCACCGAAGCAACCTGTACCTAGTAGGCTTCAAGGGCCCACTAGGAACATAACATCACAAAAGTAGTAATAACAGAATACAAGAAAGTAGGGTCACAGATCAAATAGTACAACATGCAAGCTAGCTACTCAAATAAGAATCAAGTAAACAGATAGGACAGATCATCGCTAGCTAAATCACATGACAAGATCTTAGGAAAGAAAGGAAGACGTATTCGAAATTTTTTCAGCAATATAGGTGGATACAAACTGTAAGTGATCAAAGAGATGGATAAGTAGATAGTGAGGGAACCTGTACAGTATACCGGTAACCTCAAATTAAGAGAAGGAAGGAATAATCAAATAGTTTGTCGCAAAAATGTCCCACGGTCTAAAGTATGAACAATAATGATAATTAAGCAGTAAATATAGAAAGTAAAATTAACACTACCAAATCCTCCATAAGAATAACAACATACACAGGAAACATGTTCACCTATAGAGATCCACATACTACCATGGGTACACCAAAGAAAAGAAGTGCAGAAAAGTAAATACACACCATGAAGTAACAAGTACTATGAACGTTCCTCCCCAGAAACCCGTACACCTAGTAGCCAGGATCAATAGAAGACTATCCTAATTCCTATATTTCTCTATTGTGTCCTATACCCCCCTTCAATTGTCGTAGCCTAGAGCATGGTCCATAGAGGTACACCCACCACGTATAATCTCTAATGTCATTATAATCTCACATCCCAAGTCACAGAGCCTCAAGGGTCTCACTGTCTGGGATCCAATGCCTCATAACAACAGTGCTATCAAGTCGTTCTCGGAAAGTCATAGCATTTAACTCCTTAATATAGTTGTATCACCAATGTCCTCAAGAGAAAAAGTATCATCAAAGTATCTTAGTTAATGTTTGATAAGTTTCTTAAAGAGGTAACCACTATTGTACGATAATAGACTTATGTGCCAGCAACTGTACTCACTGCAGAACATAGTCAAAATCAAGTATGAGCATTAATTAGTCAAATGGTAGTTCACAATGCCAAGGTCTAAATGCTGGACTAAAATAAGTAAAAATAGTAGTACCGGGTACTTGGGATAACACCGAGAATGGTAAAAAGGTTCTTTAGATTATATTATAATTAGAATATTACAAGTTATTCTACTTGTTTGTCCAACAAATAATGCATTGTGAATCTAAATGTTACTCCGACTGATATCAAATGGTCTTAATGACTCTGAAACTCATATAATAAGAATCCAGGGATCAATATAATGCTATTAATATAATTTATTTGATGTTTCGAACAGGGCCAAAAGTCAGGCCTAAATGGGTCTGCGGCCCTCGCTTGCCAAAATGAAAACAAACTTCTCCACGTGGTTCCTAGAATCACCAGGAACCCATGTTCTAAAAATAAACACAATTAGAGTGCGGAAAGGGCTTCATAACAACCCGGTATTGATTAGATTACAAAGGGCCAAAATTCAATCTTTATGGAATTATACGAGGAAATTCAACGAAGTAACTAAACTACGGAGTGAAATAAACTCAATGGACAATAATTATCCAATAATATATGAATTAATTTGAGAATTTCAAGTTTTCACAATTAAGTACATTAATGGAGGAAAGCTTCATCCTCCAAGAAATTAAAAAGGGGAAGAAGACTTACCAATAGCAAGGAAATTGAACGGGAAACTTTGGGGGAACATTACCTCAACATTACTTTTTGGATGATTTTCGCCCAAAAATAGAGAGAAGACCTGAAGGGTTTTGCTAGGGAATGAATAGAAGTTATGCAGGAAATAATTATACTACCAGGTACTTACTCTTCGTGATCGCGTAGAATTATGTGGCGACACGTAGAGTAATGATTGTGGTCATCGTGATCGAGAAAGAATACATCGCGATTGCGGTAAATATAGAATAAGTGATGCTTTGCAATCACGTTGGTGAAGGCATGCGACTGCACTGAAGGAGACAGTAGGGGTACATCGCGATCGCGTAAGAAGGCATCGAGATCGCGATGAATAACTGGAACAACACTTCGCAAGTGCATTGAAGAAAAACATGGAGCATCGTGATCGCATAAAAATATTTTGCGATCATGATGAAAACCTCACCTACACAATATACAGGTTTTTGACAGCAAAAACTGCTAAGGGGAAAAGATTCTAAACACCACTCAAAATGCATTGAGTTCCAATTTATGTTAACAAACTACACAAGCATGCTCAAAATAACATTTCGGACTCAACGGTGTAGTCAAAATTGGGGTACGAGATCATTTAAGAAAAATGTTGACAAAGTCAACCATTAGACCTAAATTTCTCAAAACTCCATCCTGCACCTCAAAAACACCACGACAACTCCGATAAGCGAACGAACACTCTAACTAACTTAAAATCACCATCTAGAGCTAATGGAAGTTTCAGAATTCCATTCTGAAACCTTAAACACCAAAAGACCACCCAAGATCCTATTTAGGCCTTAAATGAAATGAAAAACTACAAATTAGCACAAACTCAAGAGAAAACCCCGAAACACTAACTTATGGTCTATCTAGACTTTGTCTGTAATTCCATAGATAACAAAACTATCGGAATCCAATTCCAAGATCGTCTTGAAGGAAGACTAAAGTCAACTAGTACTTAGTTTTAGGCTTTAAAAAATGCAAAGTGAGCCAGATCTCCACCGAGCCACTAGGGAAATCGAAATATTGGTACCAGATAGTCATAAATTACATGGGAAAGCTACTGGAAAGCTCTAGAATACAAATTGTTACGTAATTCTCATAAATGACTGTGAGGGTCATTACAACATCCACTACTAAAAGGATTTTTATCCTTGAAAGTCAAGCAAAAGAATAAAATAAAGAGAAACAGAAATTACCTGATGATTCAAACAACCGTGGGTACTTTTTTCACATCTCACTCTCAATATCCCAGGTAGCCTCCTCTACCAGACGATGCCTCCACGATACCCTAACCACTAGGATCTCCCTAGTGCTCATTTTCCTGACATCCTTAGCCAAAACTGCTACTGGTTCCTCAATGAAAAATTGATTCTCATTAAACTACACTAAATTCTCTCGGATAACATAAGACTCATCCAGAATATACCCCTGTAACATCGAAACATGGAATACCAAATTAATGGCTGGAAACATAGGAGGTAGAGAAAAATGGTAGGCAACATCACAAACTATTTCCAAAATCTTGAATCACCAGATATACCTGGGACTAAGCTTGCCCTACATCAGAAACTCTTCGCATAAGAGACACTCTCAGAAAGACTCTATCACCAACTACAAACACTAAGGCACAGAGTGTACGGTCTATGTAGATTTTCTTCCTACTTTGTGCTGGATGCAGTCTATCTTGAATCAATCAAACCTAATCAACCAAATCACGCAAGAAATCTAATGTCTGAACTATGGCCTTAAAACCATCTAACCAGCCAATAAGGGATCTGTACTTTCTACCATGCAATGCCTCAAATGGTGCTATCTCAATGATGGAATGGTAGATATTGTTATATGCAAACTCTGCCAAAGCTAGATGTTGATTCCCAGTACCCCTAAAATCCAACACGTAAGCTCGTAACATATCCTCAAATACCTAAATAGTCTGCTCAGACTGCTAGTCGGTCTGCGAGTGAAAGGTTGTGCTCAACTGAACCTCAGAACCCAAATCTCACTGGATAGACCTCCAAAACTATGAGGTGAATTGTATGCCTCGATCAGAAATGTTAGACACCAGAGCTCTATGAAATTAAACCACCTCATAAATTTGATCTAGATGTTGAACAATATATGAAGAATGAGTAGGAATAAAGTGTGCTGACTTAGTCAGTCTATAAACAATAATCTAAAATGTATCATGACCTCGGTTAGTCCGCGATAAATTAGAAATGAAGTCATAGTCACATGCTCCTATTTCAAAGTCGTTTAGGGAGTCTCTACATTAAACCACACAACCATCGATACTCATACTTACCCTACTGACAGTTCAAACACCCGATCACATACTCAATAGTATCCCTTTTCATTCCATCCACCAGTATAACTAATGAAAATCATGATATATCTTAGCTACACCTGGTTAAATTGAATACCTAGAGTTGTGATCCTCTCATAAAATAAACTAAACTTATCTCACCAAACAACGACACACATATGTGACCATCATACCGTAGAGCCCTATTTAAACCAATAGAAACCTTACCGGCCTCTCCAGCTAACACCTTGCCACGAAGAGAAACCAAGTACTGATCCTCAAACTAAAGCTGTCAAATCTAATCTGACAAAGAATATCTAGCCTCATAAGACAAAACTCTTTTGGGGTTTAATAAATAAAATCTAATTAACCAACTATCAAAAGACTGAACATCCAATGCCAATGATATCTCTAAAACTCCTAAGACTGCCAAGCTTCTTATACAGACCGCTTTACGGTTCAAGGCATCCCTCACTATATTTTTTCTTGTGTGAATGGTAGAGGATAGTAATATCATAATCCTTCAGTAACTCAATCCACCTCTGTAGTTGGGAGTTGAGCTTTTGTATGCTTATAATGTACTGAAGATTATGATATTATGTAAAGATCTCACATTGGATCCCATATAAGTAATGGCTCCATATCTTGAGTGCAAACACTATTGCCACTAACTCCAAGTCATGAGTGGGGTAGTTACACTCATGTACCATCAGCTGTCTCAACGCATAAGTGATAAATCAACACCAGAAGTGTCACAATACATAGGTGCTGTAGTCAACAACTCTTTGAGCCTCTAATATCCTAACTCGCAATCGTTGGACCACTGAAAGGCCATATCCTTCCTTGTCAATTTAGTCAAAGCTTGTACAATCGATGAAAAACCCTCAACAAAGCACCTACAGTAACTTGCTAAGTGAATAGAGCTCTGAATATTAGTAGGAGATGTTGGCCTCGACCAATTGCACACTGTTGGATATTTTCTAGATTAAATTTAATTCCATCCTTACACATTACATGCCCCAATAATGAAATAGACTTCAATCTAAACTCCCACTTTAAGAACATGTCATAAAGACGATGCTCCCTCAGTGTCTAAAGTATCACCCTCAAGTACTGCTCACGATATTTACTCTGCAAATACACCAAAATATCATCGATAAATACAATCACAAATGAGTCAGAGTAAGGCTTGAGCACCCCATGCATCAAGTCCATAAATGCTGTTGGGGCATTAGTGAAACCGATAGTCATAACTCAGAACTCATAATAGTAATAACGAGTCCTAAATATTGTCTTCAGGGTTTCCTCTATTCGTATCTTAACTAATGGTAACCTAAACTCAAGTCTATTTTAGAGAACACTTCTATACCCTGAAGCCGATCAAATAAGTCATCAATCCTCGGCAGAGGATATTTGCTCTTAACTGTAACTTTGTTCAGCTGGTGGTAACTAATACACATCCATAGAGTTCCATCCTTATTTTTGAAAAGCAATACTAACGTACCCACAGTGAAAAACTAGAACGAACAAAGCCCTTGTTTATCAAATCTTGGAGTTTAATCTTCAGTTCTCTCAAATCTTCATGATCCATATGGTAAGGACCAATAGACATGGACCTAGTTCCCATATCTAAGTTAATAGGAAAATCAATTTCCCGCTGGGATGGTAGGCTTGGTAGGTCGATCATAAATACATTAAGAAACTCAAAAAAATATAGGAACAGACTCAGGAGTAGGAGTGTCGGCCTGAATGTCATGAACATATGCTAAGTAAGACAAACATCCTCCCTTTACTAACCTCCTAGCTTGAATAAAGAATGATCCCTTTTGATGTGAGGCTACTAGAACCTTGCCACATAACTGGAGATTTACTAGGTAAGACTAAGGTAATGGTCTTGGCATATAAATCCAAAATTGCACGGTGAGGGGACAACCAATCCATGCCAGTATAATATCAAAATCCAAAATATCTAATAATATCAAATCAAACCAAGTATCCAACTCACTCAGAAAGATATTACATGAAATGATAATCCGATCCACTACTAAAAAATCTCCTATAGGGGTAGAAACACAATAGATACTGATAATGTCTCATTAGTTAACCCCAAACTGGGTGAAATGTACGTAGACACATAAGAATAAGTGGATCCATGGTCGAAAAAAGTTGATGCGAGTCTAGAACACACAAAAATCATAACTGTAATCACCACATCTAAGGCTTCAACCTCTTGTTTAGATGGCAAAGAATAAAATTGGCGATCACTACCACGGCAGCCACCATCACGACCACCAACCCTACCACCCTAGACACCACCATGAGAACCAATATGTGCCCCATCTCTAGCTAGTGGTGACACTGATCTCAAAGGCTAAACATGCTGAGAATCAAGATGAATACTACCCTGCTGGAGGCATGCTCTAGCAAAGTAATCCACAATGCCACACTCAAAACATGGCCCCGATGAACCACTCTGACAAGAATCCTTAACAAAACCCATCTGACCAATACAAGAGAGAATCTAGAAC
The DNA here is from genome assembly GCA_039654485.1 of Withania somnifera. Taxonomy (NCBI): domain Eukaryota; kingdom Viridiplantae; phylum Streptophyta; class Magnoliopsida; order Solanales; family Solanaceae; genus Withania; species Withania somnifera. The sequence goes on from JBDJHY010271984.1 coordinate 17,514, forward strand.
TAAAAGAAAACTGTGCTGGAGATGGTACACAATAACACTGCTGAGACAGTGCTGAAACCTTCAAGGAAGCTTGGACCGGCTTACTAGAATGGAACTGAACACACTATGGTTGAACACAGCCCTAGAACAGGACCCACTGTAACCACCTTGATCTACTATGTCCTGAAAGGGTCAACCATCAGATACTAGCAAAGCCACAGCCTCAAGGATCCTGTCTCTCAACCCATAAGCAAATTTACGGACTCTCTCTACCTCAGTAGGCATAAACTCCATACCATAAACTGCTAGGTGGTGGAATTGAGCCTTATAATCAGCTACCAACATTGATCCCTGCTCGAAATTTCAAAATTCCTCCCTTAAATGCTACTATTTGACCATCAAAACAAACATTCTCATATAAACCTCATAGTAGTCAGTCCAAGTTGGTTGAGGTGGACCTGTTGGTTTGTATACAACAAAAAACCCTCAACCATTGCTTAGCTATACCATACATCCTCTAGGTGGTGAAACCTACATCGAGGGTCTTTAAAACACCAAGGTTCCTCAACCTCTCTTCACACTCAATAATGAACTCGTGTGCATCTTTCCCCGAAACTCTAGTGAACCGTGTAGGATCCAACCTCAAAAATCTTTTTAGGAGCTTTTGCTCCAAATATATCATAGTTTTTTATTGCTCAACTACAGGAGCAACAACTAGTATTGGAAGAACATGATAAGGTGTAGGAATATATGCTAGATTAATAGGATGAAATGGCTACACAGGCTAAACTAGAGGAACTGGCTGCACTGGGGGAACAACCTATACTTAGTAGGCTTTGTAGGCCCACTAGGCACATAACAATCATAAAATCAATAAATAAAAGAATACAAGAAAGTAAGGTCACAGAAGCAAAAAATACAATATGGAAGCTAGATATTCAAATAGGAAGCAAGTAAGCAGATATACATGGCTTCGCTAGCTAAATCATATAACAGGATCTCATGTAAGAAAGAAAGAAATACCCGAAATCTTTGCAACAATATATGTGAATAACAACAGTAAGTGATCAACGAGATGGAAAAATATATAAGGAGGGAACATAGATGATATACTGGTAACCTCAAAGTAAGGGAAGGAAGGAATAATTAAATAATAACATGCAAAAACATCCCATATAGCAAGACAGTCTCTAGTATGAATAATAATGATAATTAAGCAGTAAATGCAGAATGTAAAATTAACACTACCAAATCCCCTAGATGAATGGCAACGTAAATAGAAAATACGCTCACCCGTAGGCATCCACATACTATTAGTATTACACCAAAGAAAACAAGTGTAGAAAAGTAAATACACACCATGAAGTAACAAGTCTTGTGTATGTTCCTCTTCGGTACTCGTAGGCCCAGTAGGCAGGATGCATCAAAGGATAATCCTAATTTTCGTATATTCCTGCTCTGTCCTATACCCCCCTTTGGTTTCCATGGCCTGTAGTCACATGGAGGTACGCCCACCACTTTCAATCTTTAACATCATCATAATCTCACATCCCAAGTCATAGAGCCTAAAGGGTCTCATAGTTTGGCATCCAATGCCTTATAACAACAGTGTCATCAATCCATACTTCAAAATTCATGGCATTCAATGCCTCAATATAGTGGTATCCCCAATGTCCTCAAGGGAACAAGTATCATCAAAGTCTCCAAGCTAATAGAAGTAATAAGTGTCAAAAAATAGTACTCACTACCATACGATGATAGACTCAAGTGCCAGAGAATGTATTCACAGCCGAACATAGTCGAACATACGTCCCAACATTAATTACTCAAATGATAGTTCCAAATGCCAGGTTGTAAAGCCTGGACAAAAACAAGTGAAAATAGTAGTACCGGGTGCTCGGGATAACACCGAGTCTAAAATGGTAAGAAGGTCCTTTAACTTATATTATTATCATAATATTTCAAGTTATCATATTTTATGTCATTAACCATTATTATCCATACTATCAGTACCTAGCCTCTATGTCATCAAAATCAAATGGTGATACGGGTCCCAACCTCAATAAACTGTCAAAATGGAGCTTATGGCTCAACCTCTCGTAGAATGAATGCATAGCACATCAATACATCAATATTTATAGCCAACCTATGACCTACAAAGGTGCAAATAAGCTACAACTAGCAACACAATACAACAACCCAAACTCGGGGGCAAAACCCAAAACCAACCAACGCATCAGCGTTCTACTAATTCTAGAGTCACCCTAAAGCAATCACAATGCTAGTTCTAAGTCACGAGCGCTGTATTTCAC
>JBDJHY010271996.1:0-10335 GCA_039654485.1 Withania somnifera
ATAAATATACATTTTTGGGTTGGGATTTCTAGGTTGGCACCCATGACCTTGTCCGCTCTTTTAGTCTGCTTCTTATTTATGTATGGTTCTTGTATTTGCGATTATTTACACTGTGACCCTAAGTGGTTTTGTCATGACTCTGGAACATAAATGGTGCGCGTTTATGGGAAATATCTGCGAGTCCTGGATATTTGAATTGGTTGGTTATGCTTTCTACAGAATTGTGCATTGATAGGGCCTACAAGATTTATTGTGTTATTATGAATGAGCATGTTTTCAGTAAAGTAAGTCTAAGATGAGTAACACATAAGTTGATTAAACGGATTAGATAATAAAAGGCTTAATAATGAGTTAAATCCCTATGTTGAGTTATTACTAGCCTTGATTGCAGTCATGAACTAGATGCTGTCTCATTTTGAATTTGACCTGGTTACAACTGGGCATGGTCATTAGCACTCAACATGATATTGACCTAACAGAGGTCGGGATAAAGCTTATATTTATACAAGTTATACGTATGTCACCTGATATCTGTTATTTATGTTATTGTTAGCATTGTTACTTTATGGGTTGGTGGTATGCGGGTTGCGACTCTCCATGGACCCTTTTGATCTAGGCATACGAGCGATTTGAGGAAGGGTATCTGGGGGAGTAGAGGTATAGAGGTTGCGACCTTCCTTGAGGTTTTACCTGTCGTACTTGTGAGTTGGGGTAGGAGTGTAGAAGTTCTCTTTACTTTCATTTCATAATGTCATGCATATCTTGTTTGTATTTGTTTCTTGCTGTTTATATTGTCTCGTAGGATGTGGTACCAGAGGTTTTGGATTCATCATTATATGTTTATTTTAGGGCTAGCTGTTATCAATTTCGAACCAATTATTTGCGATTTTGATTCGATTCTAATTATTTCAATTATCCAAGTCTTGGACTCGTTCAATTCTTAATAGTGTTTACGGTTTTGTCGATTTGATTTTTTGATTTTTGATTCGATACCTCAATTTCGTTTGGTTCAATTTTGAATGCCTTTGAATTTCAATTTGATTAATTTAATACCTAAACAGTTTAAAAAATTATCTATTCAATTAATTCGATTCAGTTCGATTCCTATTTTATAAATTTAAAAGTATAATATTTTAAATAATAATATTCAAACTCCTAGATTAAAGTACAACATTTTAAATTGAACGAAGTTCAAGAACATTCTAATCGTAAGAAAAAGTCAAATATTCACATCGTACTCATCACTATCACTATTGTCCGGTTCATTTATCTCATCCTCCGCAACAGCTAAAGGGATCATTTCATGTGCATCTACATAAGAATTTTAAAAGATATAATTAAATAATAAATAAACATTATATTAAGCTAAACTTGAGAATTTTCAATTATTTTTATAATATATTTTTATATTTATATATTTTTAAAAACTTTCGATTCAATTCGATTCCAGATGACTCTGAAATCGAATCTAATCGAATCAATTACAATTGATTCCAAAATTAAATCGATGCAAATCGAACGATTATCAACCCTTTGAATCATTTGAATTGAATTTAGATTTTCGATTCGATTCGAATTCGTTCGAATCGAGAGCCAGCCCTAGTTTATTTATTTACTTACTTAATTTCTTTTGAGGTATATGACTATTGGCATCGTTCTTAGATTACCCTATCCTATTCTTATTAGTGTCTATTTACGAGTTTGACTCTATTGCATCAGATATAACCTTCCTACAACAATCAGAATTTGAGGTGGAAACTAATGAGGTATTATAGACTCCTTCCATGAGGCTATATCAAAATAAGTAGGGATTACCCATTAGTTGTGCGATGGGCTCTGGGAGAAGGCGTATCTACGAATGGTCTAAGGATGTGATACTATAATTATTAATATGCCGATTGATATTGGTTAACTGTTGGGTTAGTTAAATCTCGAGGATCCTTGGTAAGTTTTATTGTTGGTATTATAAGTGGTAATTGGCTTATCTCATGATTCCCTTTCGTGCTTCTTTTTGTGATATTGCTCGTTGTAGTTAGACTTCTTCCCACTTCCTTTAATTGAGGTTACCGATTTATCGCCTCTTCTATTATTTAGTGCATCTCTCATTATTTAAGCATTGGTTGAAGTGCATTCTCTCTTTTGTATGCTTGAATCTCCCCTATCAGAGCTAGTATTTAGGGTATATTACTTGCCTTTATCCCATTACTAGTTTTCTGTTCTTTGTATCCTTATTTGATTTATGTGACCTGTTTGCTTTCTTTTTTTATTTGTTGCTCTTATTTCTTATATATTCCCAGTCAGGTATAGCCTACTGGGTACCCGCTATTTTGGTACTCATACTATACTTCTACATCTTTCTGGTGTAGATCCTAATATGAGTTGTCAAGACTAATTCTGTTCGAGCCTTGGATCTATTGCAGAGGAAGAGGACTTCGCCTGGAGTCTCGAGTTGATCTTTTATCTTTACAATTATCTATCCTATGTTTTTGTATTATGACAGATATTGTACTTTCATTGTCAGACATTATATTCTTGCATTAGTGGCTCATGTACTAGGAAATCAAGTCTTGTGGTTTTATTGACTTATTATAGACTTCCGATATTTTCTGTCCTTGAATTATCTTATCTTCTACACTTAGTTTATTATTCATGATTTACTTGTTTTTCGGGTAGTTCTCCTATGCTGAGACGTAAGTGGCCCCATGACCTAAGAAATCGGATCGTGATACTTCAACATAATATCAAAAAACATACATGGGATTTGGTGTCGGCCCACCCTTTCCATCATGATAACTTTCATACGTTCTTGTCGAAAGTTCAACATCTATCAAATCCTAAAAATTGAGAAAATAACATTGTAGAATAAGTACAAAGAAAGTCCTTGCACCAACAATAAAATAATAAAATATATTGCTTTTAACTAGCTCTAAAATTCTTCAACATCAAAGCAAGCTTGGTGGATTATAGGGAAAATCATTGATGCTCGAAAATGGTTCCAGAATCAGAATATCCCTACAACCCTTCATAACTATTGCTCTAGGGGAAAGTTCAGCATCAGCAAGGCCTATAGATATTTTTTTCCTCAACACCATAAGGTTCCTTGGAAACATCTATTTATTGAGCCTCAACTCATTCCTATACATCGATTTATCCTATGGTTAACCCTGCATAGCAGGCTAGCCACAGTAGACAGCTTGATTAACAGGGGTGTACAAGTTTTTGAAGAATCTATCCTTTGCAACTAAACTGCATGAGAAACTTCGGCTCACCTATTTTTTGCTTGTCCCTACTCTACTGGAATATGTGAAACCTTGTTGAAAATGGGTAGATAGGAGAATAAGCATCTTGAACTGGAGTAACGAGATCCAATGGATTTTAGTTAGAGATAAGAGCAACAGACCTCTTGCAAATATCTTAACTGTCTTGTTTGCAACAACCATTTATCACAGCTGAGCAAAGAGAAAATGCTGAAATACTGCAGATAGGTCTAAAACAGAGGTGAAAGGATCTTATCATAACAAGGATCTGGTGCAAGTCCAATCTGCAACATGTAAATCTTTGGATTATGAAAAAGCTGAAATGGCTTTAAGGAAGTGGAGACTATCTCGCAAGCTCCCTCTGATATGAATTTTGCTGAAGGACATGGAAACTCTGGTCGAAGTAAGAAATAAAAGAGGTTTACACTTTTAGTAGTGAAGGTTACTAATCATTTCATTCAAGGGTCTAATGAAGAAAAAAATTCATTGCGTGCCATCCAAACAATGGGAGCATCAGAAAAAGTAGCAAAGAGTGCCTATCTTGCAGCTTCTCATCACCAAGTTGAAAAGGCAACTAGCATTATCCCAGAGCTTCTGCCTGTTGAGGAAAAGGGAAATGATCTTGAGCAACTGCTGCTTAACCAGACTGATTAAAATTAGGATACTGTGAATATTTTAGAAAAGAGACTAGAAATGGAAACCAAAAGAAGCCAAAGTTCTAAGAAGAGCAAATCCATTTTGTCTATTCAACACCACAAAGTCAATCACAAAGACTTAGCAGCTTCAAATGATAATCTGGGAGATGTGAATCCTCTGCCAGAGAAAATAGAGATGGATGAGTCAGGTAAGAATAGTCTTGTTGAGTAGTTGGATGGTACCAAGTTGGAAAATAAGAAAAATTCTGGATCAATGTTCAATGATATCTTTGGAATAAATGACTCATCAGTTCCTCATATATCCAACTTATTGACCAATCTTTCTCGTTAAACAACACTCTTGAATCAGAAATTATCTTATAAAATTTCGGCATCATTATGTTTACAAAAATGAAAAGCACTGCTACTAAAAGAGGAAAACAGAAATAAGGAAGCTTTTATCCATCATCATTCTAAAATTCTTTTAAAATTTGACATCAACCTTACAAATACATTTAAGAGTGAATTCAACTAGGTGAAAGAAAATGTATGCTGGCTTCTACTTTGTATTTGCAGTATACAAGATAAGTTGCAGTTAAATGAATCTCTATATAATCTGAATTTACTTCATTCATCATTATGAGTAAGAAAAATTGAAGTACAATAGTCAAGAAGGTCAATATCTTGAGGCTAAGGAAGTAGTAGTAGTGTTTTGGAGGGAAAATTCTAGATATATTTGACTTAAAAAGAACATGTTGAGATACAACCATTAAGATTATTCTTCATTGCAGTCCCTCCGTTTGTAATTTAATTTGAGGTTTAGAACCCATTTTGCTTTTTTTTTTTTTTATTAGCAAAGGCCTTATCAAAGAGGTGCATTTGTAAACAGCATTAGGAGATTTATTGACAAATACACATCATGCAATAGATAATAGAAAGTTGACTAACCTGATGGAGGTGATAAAGGATGAGGAACCAATATACTTGCAAGTCATTCACATTTACACTCTAGAATATACATGTGAATTTTTAGTGATTCCTTTTTTTACCAGTTGCTTTCAGCTCTTCCAATAATGCAACCATTGATGTGGCACCACCTTTCAACTCCCTAGTAGTTATTCCATCACCAAATCTAACTGCATCTCTTTTGCACTGAGGTTAAAAACACCTTTCCACTACCTCAATATTAGTATGAGATAGTTCAAATTGTAAGTTCATTCCAGCCTATAAAATACAAGAATATTTATATTACAATCTGCACTAAGAGGGAGAATATTAAATGAAATTTATGAATACACATACAGATTTTTCTTAGGTTTCAAGTTTGACAATCTCATTGCCCTTCTTACGAGTCTCGAGGAAGCTAGTTGCCATGTTTGGTGGATTACTATCTTTCCCTCCTTTCATAATTAAAAAGTAAGTCATTTGAATCTTTTTACAAAAAGGAGGTTTTTTTTATAGGGTTTTGCAATTTATTTACTAGTTTGCAAACAATCTCTCTAATGGCCTTGCTACCCATACGATGAGGTGTACAGAACTTAGACCTATTGTCTGAGTTTCCAGTACTTCTTCTTGCATTAACAACACAAACTAAAATCATTACAAGCTTGTTTAATGATCCTATTTATAATGTTAAAACTTTTAAGCTGGAATTGAGCTTATGGAACCTATGTTTGGGAGATATAAAGAGTGGCTGCTCTACTTGGTAGAATAAAAATCTTTGCGGGGACTACTAATAAGCTTGATGAAATTAGATGGAAGCACAACATAGATAGTAAATTCTCAGTCAATAGAGTATATAAGAGGGGAATTTTAGAATTGCAAGAATATATAGAGGTCCCTGAAAAGCTACTTGTGGAAAAAAGACATAAAACTGCTACAAAAGGAAAACCTAACGATCATGCTATGGAATATTCCAATAAAGGTATCACATGAAACTTAGAGGAAGGTTTTTTGACGCAAGGAAGTGTCTAGGGGGCAATACTTCTTTACAACATGTTATTGCCAACACGATAAACAGGAATAATTTTAAGATCAAGAAAGGCAACCTGTATATGATACCTTAGAATATGGTAGAATGGAGAAAGTTGATTGTACCAAGGCATAATTTCATACTAGGGATGTTAGTCCAAAGAAAACTATCAACAGGGGATAGAGTAGTTAAGTGGGGAACTCCAGTTCAAACTGATTATATTCTGTGTGGTGCTGAAGAGAACTTTGATCATTTATTTTTGCGTGGTCCTATTCAGCACACATGTGGTCTCGTCTAATTAAATGGCTAGGTGTTAACAGAGTTATGATGACTAGGGAACAAGAAGTACTATGGTAATGTTGGCCCTCTAGCACACACACTAGTGTACTTGGTCTCACAAGTAATGTAGTGGCTCTTTTGTGCTGGATATCAAACCCATAGGGACTTGGAATTGTGAATTAGTTTCGTAAATGATTCTTCTAAGGAACTCAATACATGAAATTGAAAGTAACAATAGAAGAAATTGATAGTTTTGTAGTATTCTAATGTAACTAAGGATATGTAAATGAGACTTGGGGTGAAACAGTCAAGTATTGTCGACGTAAGCAACTATTCTAGGGCTATGGCCTTGCACACATTCGTCTATAATCTTAGTTTTCCATAAACATCATTATCTCTCTAATTGTTGATTCTCAGGTTGAAATTATGACTAGGGATTGATAGTCCTCTATTCACTATTTATATAGTCACACAACTACTTCGATCGACATGTGTTGTGATGACTTAACATAAACACATTATCGTTATCTTCCCGATTTAACCAAGTGAGGCACTAAGTCCAAGATCATATCTTAATTGTAATTTATGTTCGTTATTCTTATATTAAATTAAAAAAACACAATCTCACTCCTTACGCTAACGTTCTACTCATAAGATTACTGAATAGGTACAGTATAGGGGCTATATAATTATTCTAATGGTGGCCAACCGATTAGAGCACATTAATTATGAAGCATAAAAATAATTAATAATGAGAAATAATTACTAGTTTATATCAAACCAACACAATACAACATGTGCCAGCCATAACCCTAGAACAACGGTTTTTAGCCAAGAATATTCATGTTCAATTCAGAAAATAACATCCATAACATTCACATGCAGAAATTGAACGATAGATGTAACCCTAGGTTTCTTGAATATCTCTTCTACTTAATGTTTTCAATCCCCAAGTGATGCACACTCCCCAAAATGTCACCCTAAGGCTTATATAGACGCCCAAGAAAAAAGACCAATTTTCCCCCAACTAGTCCTGTAAGTTGAAGAAACTGCTGCCTGGCTAAACAGGGGATCACGACGTGATCCCAATCGTGATGGGAAGGCCATCACATCATGATCCCTATCTTGATTGGGCTTATTTTCCTGCGTTTCTTCCCTGCTCAATCCGGCTTCAATTCTTGCTTGATCTACATTCCTCAAAGCTTCAAATATACCTAAAACACGTATTTGCTAACAAGATACTCAAAAAACACATAATAGTTCTCGAAACTAAATCAAAACATGGGATTAAATGGAATTAAGGCATATAAATATGACTAAGATCACCATCCCACACTAAGACTTTTGTTCGTCCTCGAACAATTACTTACACACACAAAACTTTACACACTTCAAACCATTAACCGGACATCAATACAATAGATCCATAGGCAAAGAATATACACTGATACAGTACTCAACACAATTTGGATTCGTAGGCCAACTTGACACTTAAATGAAACAAACCAATTGTGTACACCAAGATTTCCCAAGTGTGCCCTTACAAAAAAAGAATAGTCCACACTCTTGTCAATTCATAGAATTGACTATTGTTATAAGGACTTTTTAGCAATTATGCCTGACTCTCACACTCATAAACAACTCACATGCATGGACAAATTACCATATGTTTGCCCGTTATATACATCTCCACTAATTAAGCATACATTGACTAGAACAAAATAGGACTTTAATGGGATGTAATGTAGGCTAAGGGACGGGTAGGAAAACTTTATAAAAGTGACCTAAACTTCCCTAAGCATATTACACTTTTCACTTCCAATATCCATTAATCCGTTTCTTCACTTTGTCAACCTTTTTCAAATCTTTTACTTACTAACCAACTCACCCTTTTGTAAGAATGCCTTTCTCACTACATTATTTTCCGAATTTTATCTTTTTTCTTTATTTTCTTATCAGTTTTTTTTCCAAAGTGCTATTTTCTTAGCATGTAGGCACTCTATCTAAGAGGGTCTTTGAACATATTATGCTCATTGGTACCCCTTTTTTTCTCCTTTTTCCTCTATTCATATTTTCACTCCAACCACGAATTCTGTAGCAGTGCTAAAGGAAGCAGGGTGAAAAAACATGGATTCAATAAACAGGATAAAGGCAAAGTTACAACTACCAAATAATAGGCAATAGGCTCAAATGGCTGACTAGTGATATATATCTGAATAGGCTAAAATTTTACAAAACATAACAATAAGGGTCTATATCATTTTCTAGTCAAAGAAATACTTTTTATTTTGAATTGACAACTTGCAGGGAAAGTTCTAGACTAAGTATATAACATAGAAAATGCAAGAATCGCACCTCACTTGGCACATTGGTTCACCTAGTACTACACAAAAGATAAGTCCCAAATAAGCACAAATTGAGTGATTTTCATTATTAAGACACAGTACCATTCAGTGCTAAGAATAAGATTAGATGTATATCTCATACAGTACCCTACTCATTGCGCTCAGTTGTAGTTCAAAGCTATTTGTTTTTCCAAAGTTAGGGACACTATCTAATGCACTAAGTGTTACGATCATTGTAGGGATCCACCTATTCTAACCTATCTAAGACTAATTTCCCTTAAGACAGCCTTCATCCATCCATCGTCAGGAAGAGTCCTTTATTTTATGACAAAAAAGAAAATAAAATACACAAAAATTACTACCTATTCCGGATCAAGGGGACTATCCTTAGAAAAGATCCTACAAGAAAAACTAAGGAACCCCAAAAGCAAATTAAATTGAAAAATTAACATACAAAATTAAAGTACACAACTTAAGAAATTAAAAATAGTATATAAGAAATTAAGAAATAAAAATTACATAACCATAAAAATTAAACAGTACATAACTAACCAAATAAAAAAGTACAAGATAAGAACAAAAACTGAAATTAAAAACTACCTAGGTCATACTAGCAGCATACCCTATTAATCATACACATACCAAGGATATTTATTGCCCCACCCCACACTTAAAAATCAGGCATTGTCCCCAGTACACAAAATAAAATAAAGATAAGGGCTTAAAACTCCCTGGTCAATTTTCCATGTCCTTTGGGTCAGAGATGGGAAGACCTATATCATCACCCATAGGATCAACAATTCCCGTAGCATCACTTTCACCAGCATTTCTCTCCTCCACTTTATCAGTCCCCCGGTGCATATTCATCTTCGGTAAGGACATCATCTTCGATGGACTCAACAAAGCCAGGCCTAATTCGGCACATTGTGTGGGCATGATTATTCAACGGGTACTGCAAACGTACAATATTTATCTCATCCTCTGTTGTAGGCCTCCCGCCAATTCCCAACCATAGCATTTTGGTTCTATACATGAAACCGAAATAGCTTTCATACATAGTATTACATTTCTGCTGCGTTAGTTTTTTACCACCGCCACCATCAACTGTAACCTTACTTTTAGTGACGTCTACCACTATAGCTAACTGAGGGTGGATGATATCTTTTGTATCTTCATCAAGCTCTTTTCCACACAAAAATAGGGTGATCATGCCCCCAAAGCTATATCTCCACTGCCTACTGTACCTGGCCTTCTTCGTTGAAGCTCGTATCACCCCACCTATATTAATTTCCACACTGGTCTAGTGCATAGACCAGACATACTCTAATGCAAATCACTCTGGTGTAATGATTAATTGGCATCACATAATGATTGACAATGTTCGACCAACAGTGGGCTTCCTTGTTTAAGTTAGAGAAGGGAAGGGCTGAGTGGCGCCCTCGAGCATCTCGATTCCATCAGGCCTGTGAATTTACACCATACAAGGTGTGAAAAATCTACTGTTATGACTGGTGTCTCCATAAGTGTCTCAATGTTTTCATGTTTCCCTCATCATTAGTGTCCAAAAGATTATTTACAAAGGCCTCTGTCACCCAAAAAGTGCACCCTCGCACATTAACCTTGCCAGTTACCCTTAGGTTCCAGTTTCTATAAAATTCCCAGACCATGTCAATGTTACACTCTCCCTGGTCCTTAAAGATGAAATCTAATCTGAGCTAACAAACCCTAGTGAAAATTAAAGGCAGCTCCATCGCCAAACTAGCCTTGTCAATCTGCTCAATAGGGAGGTACCGAGATATAGAATTTTGATGGTACCATGTCTTTCCTGAATCTACCACAATAACAAT
>JBDJHY010272007.1:0-10335 GCA_039654485.1 Withania somnifera
GAAAAAAAAGAAAAAGAGAAAAAAAAAAAAACAAAAAAAAAAAAAAACAAAAAATAGAGACTGTAAAAAGAGATAAAAAAGAAAAGAATAATTTTTTTAAAAAAAGTAAAAGCAGAGAAGAATAAGAAACAAAAAAAAGAATTGTCGAGGAAAAAGAAAACAAAAATAAAGTTTGAGAAAAATTGAAAAAGAAAAAATTAAAAAATCCAAAATATGAAAAAAGGTAAAAATATAGAGGTTGAGAGGCAAATGAACATGGTTGGTTATGGTGCAGAAGGAAAATGTATTTATTCTATATAAAAATAAAAGGAAGGCTAGCCTTCAAGGAGTTTTCTTATTGAAAATAAAAAATTAAGACCAGGGTGTCACTAATCAAAAGTAGAAATTAGTAGTACTGGGTGCCCAATCGATAATTGGGTCTTAGAATAGCTTAAGAAAATCATAAAACAGTTTACTATTGTAAAAAATCCAATTAAAACAAAATTTCATATCAAGATTAGTCGGTAATATCAAATATCTGAAAATCCTGAATTAATGCAAGTCATCATTATCTAAAAATGTACCTTTAAGGCAAAATCAATAACTGAAAATGACTCATCAGGCAATGCAAGGTTCCCAAATCATTAATACTGCGCTCTTGTCCATAAAAAGTGGAAATCAGTGAATAAAATCTTAGTAACACGTTGACGACATGCATGAATGATATGAGAACAATAACATATAAGGATTATAATATGTCTTGTAGGCCCTACACCAGCTTGAAATCACTATAGCAAGCATAACAAGCTAAATAGATGTCTGTGACTCACGAAAATTCATAATATGTTCTAGAGTCAGTAGAGTCCACATGGTAATCTATAATTGAAATAAAACACCAATTAGTAATGAATAATCGGACAAGAGAATCAAACAGGGTCAAGGGTACCAATCTAGAATTTCCATACCAAGGATTATAAATAGTACTATTATGTCTCATCTAATCCAAGTCTAAGATCGTAATTTATAGCCTCTCGTTCGTCTGATGATGCACTCATAAATATTGTGTTGGAGATGCTCTAACTACTCCAAAACTACAAAAATATGTACACGAGATCGAACGATCACGAAACTAGAAAAAGAATAATCTTCATATTAATACAAGTCCAATAATATCCAAAAAGCTATGAAAATAGTTGGGAAAAAACTGGCCTAAGGGCCTGCAAAACAAAACTCCAAAAAAAGGTATAAAAATGTTCTCCACATCGTAGGAAACTCATATCCAAAATTTAAAGATAAAAGGGTAAGAAATATGCATGAATTGAAGGAATAAAGTGAAGAAAGGAGTAGGAGAAATTGGGAAATTTATGGGAAAATTTCAAAGAAATTAAACCCAAAACATACAATTTATTAAGGAAAATATGATTGGAGATGTCACTTGATATTTCCCAACTCAAAATTAAATTCCAAGAGGTTATAAGATCAATAATGGGATATGATTTGAAGAAGAAGGATAAAAATGAGAAAAAGTGAGATTCTGGGTTTTTATACTGCCAGGTACAATACACAATCTAGACAGGGTCATAATCTAGACATGTAGGGAATTAGACGGACATGATCATGTGAAAGGAGGGTCACGATTGCATAAAAGAATTTCTAGGAACCGCAAAATCACGTAAGGCATCATAAAGATCGCAAGGAGAAAAAGGAATTACTTGTGATGGCGTCGTATACTGCGCGATTGTGAAGAAGAAAGAGAGGTCAACATGGAAAGTCAAATCCACTCGATAGCAAGACACAAAGTTGCGATTACTATGCTCAAATAAAGACACCATCGGGATTGCGTGGCTCAGAGCTGCAATCGCCAGGATGAAATACTGCACCTGCTGACAGTAAATTTTAGCAAGAATTTGGAACTTCGAACAATGGTTTCGGATGCCATAGGAACCCGATGAACACAAAAAAAAAACATGTATTTTCCATGGAAACGACATTCCAAATTCAATAGTGTAGACATATTTAGATTTTAGATTGTTTCAATGAAATATTGACTAAAGTAAACCCTCAGCCTAAATTTCATAAATTCCAACCAAGTACACAAAATGATCTTGGCTATCCCAAGGCCTGAATGAACAATTTACCTAATCCAAACTCGACATTTTAGAGCTAATGTCTTAGTCAGATTTCCAATATGAGGACCCAATCACAAGATGACTACTCAAGCTCTAATTATGAACTAAAAAGCTGATAAAACACGCAAAATGAGATAAACTCACCACCAAGTCTTTCAGACACGAACTAAGAGTCCAACTAGACCAAAATCTACATAGCCAACAGAGTTGTCAGAATTCAATTCTGGGATCATCTTCAAGAAATTTTGACCAGGTCAACAATATCAAATGTTAAGGCTTTGAAATATGGAAACGAACATAATAACAAAAAGATCAACCCGGGAACTGAATCAGTAGTCCCGATAAGTCATAAATGACTTAAAGCCTCTATAGGAAAGCTCTAAGATAGAAGACAATCAAAAAACAAAAAAATGACTAGAAGTGTCATTACAACGTACACTACTAAAAATACTTTAGTCCCCGAAATTTAGATGAAGAGGGGAAAGAAAGACATCAAACTCCGAGAAGGAAAAATACCAACCATACCAGACCTATGCGGTAAATCAAAAGGGCTTCCAAGGCAAGGGAACACATTCACAGGGCTCCAACTACTAAAAGCTCAAAAATCTACCCACGTCCGAAAATATCCAAATTGAAATGATCACAGGCTCTGACATAGCTACCAAAATCATTATAGAGACTAACAAACTCTTTCTAAAATACTTCACACATATCTGAAATAATCTCACGGATCCAACAAGGCATGAAAAAATGGCATCCATTATGAGCCCGAAACTCAAAACTAATCACATACCTAATCAACCAAGAACAAAACAAGAAATCACCAACCAACTAACTACTAGAATCCTAAATCTGAATTCCATCACATAATCCAAAATGAAATCCATAAATAGACATAATAACCCTTCTAGACTGCTAATACCTAAATACTCTAAAAATTATCATCACTAAAAACAAGTCCAACAAGAGAATAACTTAGTCACCAAATATCAAGAATCCAGCCACGTCATGAAGAAAAGTCTCAAAACTGATAAAAAGAACCTACAAACTCGGGGTCTGACACAACAACCAATAATATCAAACGAAATTAACCCCAGTCACGAAGTAACTTAGACCACTTATACAACATAAAAGAAATAAAACCAGTAGAGGCAAACAAACCAACTCACCTTCCTAACAAGCATCAAAACAAATAACCCAATAATAAACTAATAAAAACCAAAAATACACACCCAAAATCAATTGTAGCCTTGCTAAGCGGAATGAAATACTCGATCTCAATGGGAGAAATTTCCATGCATCCCAATAACATTAAACAAAATCCACACATAGATAGAACAGGTAAAATAACAATCTTCCAATATAGCTCAAGTGTATGCCTCCCTAGTCGAGTTGACTTACACCTCGTTGGAGTTTCCCACTAGTTGTACCATAGCTCACAATGAAGTTTAACATCAGTCACCTCATCTCCAATATAAGAATCCATGCATTGTAGGATGGGTACATTCAAAACAACCAAATAATAGGTTGGATAGGGTTCTAAGAAAGATGGGCTAAGGTAGAAAGACCCCAATACTAACCTACATATACTAAAGATCCCACACAAAAACCGAGCTAATCTGACCATGAAAGATGGAGTGTCAAAACACAAGAGTGATCTAAAGCCAAATAGGTGCCAAAACTAACACACTCTATTTTCTTAAACTGAAGGTGCCATAAATACGAATTCCTAATTAGGTGAGTAAGTACCTGAATCAAAGAAACAACACCACACAAACCAGAGCCATAACTAAATCACACAAATTATATCCATTCCAAGGAGTAAAGCATATATCAAAAGTACACAAGCAAGAGACCATACATTTAGAGAAAACACCTCAATAAATTGCCAATACCACATCAGCCACAATCCCAATATGAATCTCAAATAGAGAAATAAGTCCAATCAAATCCCCAACACTTCCAAAACCTTTAAACACGAACCACACTTTCATTGTGCTACTCAAATAAACAAAAATAAGGCATGTAGAAGGTCTCTACTCAATATTCAAACATTACTCAAGAAAAACAGATATACTAATCCATACTCTAGAAATGTAAAAAAAGTTAACCTGATTCGACAACTGAATCATTGCCAACCATAAGATGGACGACTCAAATCCACCAAAACATCAAAATATTGGGGAAATCAACACTAGGATAGACTCCCTTGATACTCTATTAAAGAATCAAAGCGGCGAATAACACAAGAAAAAATATATCACCAATCCTGTTATCTACTTAGAAGATCACAAAATTAAACCTCAAATATTTTCAACTTAACGGAAAATAGATGACATAAAAGGGTGAAAATGAGCCCAAATTCCTAAATCAATCTAAAAAACCAACGAACAAACACTAGATCAAGGAGGAGATTAGTTAAACACCACTACGACTCAATGGATATAAAAAATAAAGGATGAAGCATCGCAGCCAACATCACGGGTAAAAGTTAATTGAACCCAAAAACCTCATAATATAAATCTCCTATCATAAAATAATAGATAATTCCCAAACAATGCATGTCCAAAGGATCCTATCGTGCAACCAAAAACATAGTAAACAAAACTCAAGAAACAAATTTGATGCAACAGTCTAGGAACACGTAAGAAAGGATAGCTCGATGATGCTCACAATATCTATAGTTAACCCATCTATCAAGAATATCATTGCCAAAATAAAGCTCCTCAATAGCTACCCAAAGGATATAACTAAGAAATCAAGTACTAGGGAAGCAACAAATAATAGCCTCAACAACAACTCAAAAGCTAATCTCATCACAGAGTAAAACAAATAATAGGCTAAAAATAAAGTAGCATAGAAGCCAAGTAAGGGCACATAAATTACAACCTCAAAAAATAGAGGTACAAGTAAACAATTATAGATGGGCACCGAAAGTACTAGCCACTAAAAGGAGGGCTAAATAATCCAGGGCTATGAAATCAAACTTGGGATCGTAGGTACCGAGAGCTCATGAGAACTCTGGACTAGATGGGCTGATGGATCGACCACTCCATGCTGGGGGCACTCTGAAGAAAAATTATTGGAGTTCTCACACTCATAACACAACAAAAACTGGGGGAAATCCCAACAATAATGGTCGGGGGAACCATATGCTTGCACAATCCTAGTTGCCGACATGAATGAATAAACCTCATGGCCCCAGAAAGAGTCATAAACAACATTTGATGTGCATAATACACATCAATATAACACATAACACTACATACATATCATGTCCCATAGGGTTTAGTACGGAGAGATGAACTAGAAAATTTTACAGGGTCGCCACGACCTATTGCTCTTAGAGAAATGACACCTAAAGTCTAACCGAAACTCTATCTAATAAAACAAAGTTGATACCTAACTAAAGTCGGTAGGAAAGTCTAAATTGTCTCAACGGGATGGCCCCTAACTCCTAACACTCCATCACAAACACTACTCAGATCTAGGAACCCTGCTCACCCCCTCTATACGTCACCTGACATAGGCTTTCAGTCAATCTCACTCAAACATCAACCTGAGTAAATGAATGGTCATAGAGACCGATGGTGAAAGTGCTAAACGAAAGGTCAAGGTCAATCTATTAATGAAACTCTTAGTCCTCTCATACTTATAAGGAAATATCCCAGTTGTCCACCCAACCAACTATTGGAATCCTGCCTCATACTTAGAGATGGGCAATGGACCTTATTATAGACTTGGAAACTCATATCTAACTTAAGAAGTACTCCAAACACTGGTTGAAACCGTATCTGCTATACACCACTCACTGATCTCAACAGTCCAAAAAGTACCTCCTAAAGAACTACATGGAAAATAAACCCTATAGGTATTGGCTCTAGTGCAACATATGATGATCTGTGGATACTAGGTGGCTGATGAACAAAAAAATAACTCGAGCTGAACCATAGAAGCTCTAATGGATGTAACAGCTCTGAAGGATCTCAAAACATGAGCACATCCTTAAATTCAGTCTCGAATCCTAGAACAAATTCGTGACGAAGCTCTGACTGGCAGTGCAGTAGGTCTCCCATATATTATTTTTGTCAAAGTTTGTAGGTGTGTGATCTGTACAAGAATAAATAGGAACAAAAGAAATTTTAGGAGACCAACTAGGAGGTACCTCTTGTTACAAAGTGAAGAAGAGACTGATTTCCTAAATATCCCATTGTAGCCTTTTGAAGATGGGATACATTTGTCATCATACCCCCTGCAAGATTCTAGTAGACATAAGCTCGTGTACATAGGTACCAAAGAACCAAAGCTCTAATACCAATTTGTCATGATCTGATTTCTTGTATTACGAGGGAACCTAAATCCCACTGTAGGATAACTAACTAACAAGTACAAAAAGCAAAAGTAATAACTAAAATAAGAAGTTAATATCATAAATAAGGAAATAACACATGAAAGTCTAGTATAGTCAAAGAAATCCCCAACACTTGGTAAAGCCATCATTTTCCTCGAATCAAGATAATCAACATTATCAGGAATTAACGACGAACACTAATACTTGGGTCTGCACCAAAAAGATACAGAAGTGTAGTATGAGTACGAAAAATAATAAGTACCCAATAGTCTAGGACGACTAAGCTCATATAAGAAATAAAAGCAGTTAATAGTAGATAATAAAGAAATGAATCACAAAATTCAAAGAGTACAAGTATTGGTAAGTATTTTTAGTTATAGATAATCGAAGTAAACAAGGAACAATTAACAGATCTAAATAACACCAATAACCAAAGAACTCAACTGAAGATATTAAGATATACCTGAGTCCTATCAACATATATTCAAATAAAGAGAATGTATAAGGCCGGTACCGATAACCTTAATAAAATAGAAAAGTAAGAAGGCATAATCAAATGAACCCACATATAAACATTGGTAATTCAAGTACTACCAAGTAATAGCCTTAAATAAGATATAAAAAGAAAATTAATAGATAAATACAAGTAATCACGCTTAACCACTAGCACCCTATTACACCAATGAAAAGTATCATCTAAGAAAATAGGTGCGTAAGTAGCAAAATCATGAATATGCAAATGCAGGGTGTACGCTCTTCATGGAAGGAACTATTCCCATATACCTACTACTCTATCATATACCCCTCCTGCAATCACCTAAGTACTTGGCCTAAGGTGATAGGGTCCACGGTGAGTTGAAACTCGTGTTCTATAACAACTATCATAACTGATGCAAATGAATAAATATCATAACTAGAGCACATACCGATACTGACTCAGGTCTCATGTGCCAAGCAGTAACTGGGTCTAAATCTATCAAAACTTATTATTAATGCTCGGTAAAAACAAGGACTAAATCAGGAAATAGATGATATTAAATATCCAACATTGGGCCAAAGATATAAGTTCCAACAAGGTCATGTAGCCATCACCTGGTTATAAGGCTTGGACTAAGACAGTAGAAAACAGTAGTGTTGGGCGCCCATTCGACAATTAGGTTTTAAAATAGTTTAAGAAAATCATAAAACAATTTATTATAGTAAAAAGTTTTCTTAAAAAAAATTTTATATCAAGATTAGCCATTAACATCAAATATTTTTGATTAATTTTTTTATCAAAAACACGAAGTAATGCAAGTCATCAATATCCAAAAAGGAATATCCAAAACAGGCCTTAAGGTAAAATCAATAACTAAAAATAGCTCATCAGGACATGAAAGGTTCCAAAATCATCAATACTGGACTCTCGGCCATAAACAATGGAAACCAGTGTATAAAATCTCAGTAACAAGATGATGACATGCATGAATGATATGACCACAATCACATATAAGGATCATAATATGTCCTACTGGAATGCATAATATTGGAATCACTACAACAAGCATAACCATTCAAATAAATGTCTGGGACTCACATACATTCCGAATAATCCCACCATACTATGCTCCAAAGTCAATGGAGACCACATGGTATTCTATTATTGAAATACAACACCAATACATAATCAAGAACCGGATTAAACAGGTGGATAGGGAAAAGGGTACCAACCTTGAATTCCCAACCCAACAATTCTAAATAGTACTATTATTTCTCATATAAGACAATTATAATATTGTAATACGTAGCCTACCTATCCTCTAAAGATGCGTTCACAATACTGTGTTGAAAATGCTTAGACTGCTCAGAAATTCCAAAAATGTGCAACTCGAACAATCAGGAAATAGAAAAATAATAATCTAAGAACTAAAACAAATTCAAAAATTCCCAAAAATCAATCAAAATAGACGGGGTCAAAATATAGGTCAAAACGAGCCGACATGCCCATGAATCCAAAACACTAAACAAAAGGTATAGAAATATTTTCAAAATTATAGGAAACTCATACCCAAAATTTAAATCCAAAAAAAATCAAGAAATAATCTTGAATTAAAGTAATAAATTAAAGAAAAGAGTAAAAGAAATCAGGGAATTTACAGGGAAATTTCAAAGAAATTAAAGCAGAAACTTACAATATAATTGATGGAATTATGATTGGAGTTGTTTTTTTGATGATTCCAAGCTCAAAATTAAAGACCCAATGTAATGACCCTTATGGTTATTTATGATAAATATTCGAAATTTTGTATTCTAGAGCATTTTGGTAGTTACACCAAGTCATTTATGTCTTGCTAGGACTGTTAGTTTGGATCCCTGATGACTCGGTTGAGAAATATCTCAAATTACCTGTTTTAGAGCCTAAAACTAAGTACTCATTAAAAAAATTAAACTTTCTTTTAAGACAATCTCAAAATTAATTTTTAACAGTTTCGTCAGCTCTGGAATGCCAAATAAAATCAATATTGACCTTAAGTTTGTGTTTTGGAGTTTTCATTTGCAATTTATGCCAAATTATTGATTTTAGTTGAGTTTATGGACTAAAGTGGAGCTAGGGTGATGTTTGAATAATAAGAGTGTTGGATTGAGATTCTGATGCTTTTGTTAGCTCCAAATGGTAAATTTAGGCTAGAAAGTGTGTTGGTATTTCTATTGGCGTGCTCTGTGTGCTTTTGAGTACCTTGGAGGAGTAGTGTTTTTTGGTTGTTTTTTATTTGAGGGGTAATTTTTCTTAAATGACCTCGGATTTATTTTTTAATGATTCAATTGGATCTCAAATGTTGTTTCCTTGTTGTTTACATATTTACTTTATTGAAATTGGACCCGAGAAACTCATTTTAGACCTGTCAAAGTTCTTGATTTGTGCTGGTGTGCAACTGCAGGCACAGATGGCCCCTTCGAAGGGGGCTGGTCGCACCTATGGAGGTTGATCCTGCAACCATAGGCCCGCACTTGTGGACCTCGCCCCAATAACCAAGAGCCACCCCAGGGGTATTTTCCCCAGCGTTCTTGGAGGGCGCCCCTGCGAGATTAGTAGTGTTTTTATTTAACTGCAACACCTTTATTTCTTCAATTTAGAAAACCCAAAAATATGACTTTTATATCAACTTCCAAGGTAGAAAATTGAGCAAAGCCGTTCCAATATTGAAGATAAAATTCCCAAAAGGTTCCTTGCATCGTCCCTACTTCCGGTAAGTTCTTCTTCTTTAAATTCATAAATTCTTAGGTTCCTCCATTATTGAACCCCAATTGTTGAAGTTGATAAAATTATGCCATAATCCGTATATTACATCAAATTTCCAAGTTTTAACCTATAAACATCGCATCTTTGGCCTCGTTAAAGTCAATTTTTCAGGGTTATTTTGAAGCGCTTCCCACACTCGAATTATGCTTAATTTTGGAGCACGATTTCTTAGTAACATTGGAATCTAGTGACGACATTTTTTTTATTTTGACGAAAGGGCCCCACAAGCCCATTTTAGGCCCTAGTCTAGAACTTTGCATAAAATATACCGTTAGACTCATATTAATATAGAGAATACTTTGACATAAGTTTTAGATCTTTTGGAGACCGTTTGATATCAGTCGAGGTTCTATTTGTGAACTTGCAACGCTTTTTCATCGAACGACAAGTAAGCTCCGTGGGGCTATCTCTGGGCTTATAGATTTAATAATTATACTAAATAACTTCCGTGGGTTTTGTAGCTAGGTGGATATAGTGATTTCATTCCATTCTTTCATCTGTTCCATGTTGATATTTTTATTTTGGCATTCGATTGATACGGTGCCTGTGGCTTAAAAGTTGGCTAGGTATCTATGCAGGGCCTATGAAAATGCTAT
>JBDJHY010272018.1:0-10335 GCA_039654485.1 Withania somnifera
GTTGGCAGAGTATTAACCACCAGTCCACATCTATGTGGTTTAGTTTGTTTCTCTTGATGATGGAAGAGTTGTTGTGGTTGAATACAGCAGAGTTTCATGTTTTGAGGACTGTGGAGTATCTAGAGAACTTTATTTGGGAGGTTCATACATTTTGTGACATAAAGAGAGTTTTTATGGAAACTTATCACTTGAAGGTTGTTTCCAAGTCTTGGTGTGATCTTTGGAGGAACAATAGGGTTGTCGGAGGTGTTTTACCATCTTAGGAGGAGCTTGAGACTTCATTCATGGAACAATTTTTTCCTAGATATAAGGAGCAAGAGGGTTTCATGAGTTTATGAGTTTGGAGCAAGGCTTTATGTCTGTGACTGAGTACATCATAAGGTTTACTAAGTTATTGAGGCATGATCATGAGATGATTGTTTAATGTATACTAGGATTTATATGTCCATATTTGTTCTTACTACCTATTTGATTCAGGCAGGGAGAGAAAATTTAATATGTACTTATATGGACATTGGTAGGGTGATGGTGCACCTGGAATAGATAGCGAAGGATAAGGCAAAGTATAGAGAGAGTTAGCAGAGTTAGAGGGATAAGACTAGTCATTCTAGAGCTAATCAGCCTAAGTATGATGGGTTCAGACAATAGTAGAAATATGATTCTTAGTGATAAGTCTATTTATCATTCAAGCCTTTGAAAAATCAGCAGAACAAGTTAGTTCAGCAGAGTAGTGCTCCAATATTTGCTAATTGTGGTAAGGTTATTTGGGACAGTTTAAGGATGTGTCTAATAGATGTTTCAGGTATTGAAAGATTGGCCACAATATTTGGGATTATCCTTTAATAAACAGTTATTCTTGTAAGTTTCTAGGGAATAGATAGAGATATTGTCCGATAGTTTGACAAGTTGTTTCTAGACCACATACTACTAGTCCTATAATAGTTATAGCAACATACTAGCCTTAGTAGGGTTCTATTACTTCTCTTGGTGAATTTTAGTGACTAAACTATTTGTATGCTTTGGGTTCTTATAAAGATACAAAGCAGAGCTTATGTTGTGATAGGTATGTTGAGAGTTGATGAGTTGGATGTTTAATAATTGTTATACCCTGTAGATACTTTTTCTTTTTTTTATCTCCATATATTACTAGAAAATTTAGAATAGATCCTAAAGCGTTATCTGAGTTTCTCTGTTTCCTCACCTCACCTATTGGTGATCCTATTCTAGTTGAGAGATTCTAGTGTAGTTTTCCCATTTTTATTCTAGGGATGATTTATACTACTTATTTCCTTAGTTAAATATGGTGGAAGAATTTGATATTATTCTGAACATGGATTCTCTCTATTTATATCATGTTGTTGTTGACTGTAGAACTACAGTTGCCCGCTTCTAGATTCCTGATAGACTTGTCCTTATGTGGGAAGGGGTAGATTTGTTCCTAAGGATTGGTTTATTTCCTATATGAAGTCTAGAAAGATTATTTATAAGGGGTTTCTTTATCATTTGGTTTAAGTTTTGGACTATTAGTCTGAGACTCTTGATATCTGTTATACTCTTTTAGTTCGAGTGTTCCTTGATGTGTTTCTTAAGGATTTACCTAAAGTCCTTCATAATGGGGAGACAGACTTTGGTATATATCTTGTTCCAATCACTCATCCCATTTTTATTCTGTCATATAAGATGGAAGCAGCTAATCTTTGATAGTAGAAGGATTAGTTAAACTATCTTCTAGACAAGGGGTTTATCTTGTCCCAATTGCGTTATCTGAGTTTCTCTATTTCCTCACCTCACCTGTTGGTGATCCTGTTCTAGTTGAAAGATTCTAGTGTAGTTTTCCCATTTTTTTTCTAGGGATAATTTCTACTACTTATTTGCTTAGTTAGATATGGTGGCTGAACATGGATTGGCTCCATTTATATCATGTTATTGTTGACTATAGGACTATAGTTGTCCGCTTCCAGATTCCTGATAGACTTGTCGTTATGTGGGAGGGGGTATATTTTTTCCTAAGGATCTGTTTATTTCTTATATGAAGTCTAGAAAACTTATTTATAAGGGGTGTCTTTCTCATTTGGTTTGAGTTATGGACTCTTAGTCTTAGACTCCCGATATCTATTCTACTCTTGTAGTTCGAGTGTTCCTTGATGTGTTTCTTGAGGATTTACCTAGAGTCCTTCATAATGGTGAGAAAGACTTTGGTATATAGCTTGTTCCAATCACTCATCCCATTTTTATTCTGTCATATAAGATGGAAGTGGCTAATCTTTTATATTTGAAGGATTAATTAGACGATCTTCTAGACAAAGGGTTTATCCTATCCCAATGTGTCTCGTTGGGGGTCTCCTGTATTATTTGTGGAGAAGAAATACGGTTCCCTATGTATGTGTTTTGATTACAATTAATTGAAAAATGTCATGATCAATAATAGGTATCCCATTCCTAGCATTAATAACTTGTTTGATTAGTTACAAATTGCTAGCCATTTTTTGTGATTGATCTTCATTTTGGTTATCACCAACTTATAGTTAGAGGGTCATATATCCCAACGATAGGTTTTTGAACTCTTTATTTCCATTTTGAGTTCATATTCATGTAATTTTTTTAAGAATGCTCCTGCATCTTTTATGGACCTTATGAATAGGCTTTTCAAGCCCTACTTGGACCTATTTATGGTTGTCCTTATTGATGATATTATTGTATATTCCATAAGTGAGGAAAAGCATCAAACCATCTTAGAGTTTTCATTTAGACCTTTAGAGAGTGTTAGCCTTAGTATAGGTTTTCTATGTGTGATATTTGGAATCATTCAGTTTCCTACATTGGTCATATTATTCCTAGATGGGGTAGATTCACAAAAGATTAACTCTTTCTATAATTTTCCTAGAGCTACCTATCCTTCTGATATTAATAGTTTCTAGGTCTATGTATGTACTACTGTAGATTTTTCTAGGGCTTCTCTTCTATTGCCTATCGCTTCACCCATTTGACATAGAAGAAAGTGAAGTTTAAGTAGTCTGATGCTTGCGAGAGGAGTTTTCTGGAGTTGAAGGCTAGTTTGACATCTGCTCTAGTGTAGAATTTTCCTAATGGTTCTGAGGGTTTTGTGGTTAATTTTGACTCTTCAAGATTTTGTTTGGGTTGTGTTCTAATGCATCATGGTAAATTTGTAGCTTATTCTTGTAGGTAGCTTAAGGTTCTTAGAAGAATTATTGTACCCATTATCATGAGCTTAAACATGTGGTTTTTCCTTTGAAGTTGTGGAGACACTACTTTCATATGGTACATGAAGATGTCTTCACTGATCATACGAGATTGCAACATGTGTTTGATTAGAGGGATTTTAATATTTAGCAACGAAGGTTCTTGAGTTGTTGAAGGATTATGAAATGATTGTTATGTATCATCCAAGAAAGGCCAATATAGTGGTTGATGCCCTTAGAAGGTTTTCTTTGGGGAGTTTATCACATGTTTATGTGGATAAGAGAGAGTTATCTAGAGAGATGCACTGACTTTCACACCTTTGTGTTTCATTGAACGATGCAAATGATGGAGGTATTCTTGTTCAGAATACAAGTCATATCTTTTTTTAGGAGGGAAAGGAGAAAAAAGATAGTGACCTTATTATAGTTATGTTGCAATAAGAAGTCCACAAGCATAAAGTTCGAGTTTTCTCAAAAGGGGGATATAGGGTTCTTTGTTATTAGGATTGCATATGGGTTCCAATAATTGATGGTTTGAGAGAGAGGATTATGTCATAGGCTCATAGTTCCCGATATTCTATTTATCTTTGAGCTACTAAGATGTATAAACATTTAAGAGAGTTGTATTGGTGGGAAGGTATCAAGAAGTACGTATTAAATTTGATGGCTAAGAGTCCTAATTGTCAGCAAGTGAAGGTAGATCACCATATACCAAAAGGTGTGATGCATCAATTTGAGATTTCGACATGAAAGTTGGAGTTGATTAATAATGATTTTCTCACCAATTTACTGTTATCCAAGAGGCATGATTCCATATTAGTGATAGTAGACTAAATGAATAGGTCTTCTCGCTTCCTACCTGGTAACACAAGTTATTTAGTGGAGAAGTACGGTCAGATATACTTTAGGAATATTCTTTTGTATGTATAGTGTACCTATGTCTATTATATCAGATCTTGGTCTGCAGTTTACATCTCAATTTTTGGAGATTGTTTTAGATGGGTCTTATTACCCAAGTACAATTAAGTACAACCTTTCTTCCGCAAATAGATGGATAGGCTAAGAGGACTATTAATACTTAGTAGGATATGTTGAGGGCGAGTGCAATTTATTTCAAGGGTAAGTGGGTTGAGACCCCTCCTTGATTGAGCTTGCAACGACAACATCTATCACTCGGGTATTCAAGTGGCTCCATTTGAGGCATTGTATGGTAGGTAGTCCAATTGGTTTTTTGAGGTTGGTGAGGTAGAAATTTGAGGTCCCAAGATTTTTCTTGATTCTATGAAGAAAGTTCAAACTATTTGAGAGAGGTTTAGGATAACCCCGAATAGGAAAAAGTCATATGCAGATGTGGAGAGAATATATCTTGAATTTGATATTGGTAATTTGAATATTTTTGAAGGTGTCTCAAAGGAAAGGAGTCATGAGATTTTGTTGAAATGGTAAGTTGATTCTGAGATACATTGGGGCTTATTAGATTAGAGGAGGATAGGTAAGGTTTACTACCATTTACATCTACCATCCGAGTTATTTGTGGTTCACCCCTATATTCATGTGTCTTTATTGAGGAAATACATGAGAGATCCATCTTTGATAGTTCAACATAAGGATATTAATATTCATATAGTTTTATCTATAAGGAGATCCACATTCAGATTCTTGATATAAAGGTTCGTAAGTTGAGGAACAAAGAGATAACATCAGTTAAGGCTCTTTGGAGGAACTAAGAAGTTGAGGGATCTACATGGGAGGCAGAGGATGACATGATGAAAATATACCTAACTTTGTTCCCTTGTAATTTTATTTCTTCTTAAGCTAATAACATTTCTATGATGCTTGTGTACGCTTTAATTTATGATCAAGTAGCATGTAGCATTGCATGAGTCATTTAAGTGTATTCATGCATGGGTTGAGAAGAGTATTAATGTTGAGTTGAGATAGTAGTACATGGGTACCGTTTATGCATATATAAATGCTATATAAATAGTTTTTTGCTGAGGTAGGTTGTTGCATTTCTCATGTTTATCATTTGAATTAGTAAAATATCCAGTGTTTTTTTACTAAATAAAGTAATTGTGTATCATTCTTATGTATGGGTCATTCAATTATTATGTTTCACCAATTGAGTTCCTCCTATTCTAGTTGTAGCCTTCATTCTAGGATGAATGTTTCCAAAGGGAAGATAATGTAACACCTTGTATATTTTTCCTTGATGATAATATACAAAACTTAGTGTGGTGTGAGTGTTCGAAGTTATCTAAGGTCATTAATAAATAATAACCCATTCATGAAGTGTTTCCGGCCACTTTTATAGTTCTTTTATGTCGGGTTATTTTGGGTATTTTTTTTTGACTTTTTGGGCCAAAGCCATGCAATTTAGTCTTCTAAACATAATATTATAAATACCCTATATAGTTAATTATTAAATATTTAAGATAATCATGATAAAATCTAGGATTTTCTTCCAACTTTTTCGAGGAGGCAAGAACTAGGATATTTCTTTGAGGCTTCATAGTAGCAGCTTGGTACGTGATTTTTCACCATCAAATTGCTTCTAATTAGGTACACGAGCTTTCAACAAGTACTTTTTTCATCCTTGTGACCAAAAATCCTTTTCTAATTAAGGTTTTGATTATCAAGAAACATGTTAGGGTTATTTTTAATTCACTATACTACGAACTCTTGAAGAGATGATTTGGTCGATGTTTGTGAGTTATATTAACTAAGTTTTATTGATGATTATAAAATCTTGAGAGTTCTCATGTGTTAGCAAATTTTCACCATGGAAGTAAAGAAACAAATGATGCCTTAAGACATTAATTGAATGTTGTTTTTCAGGTTTACCCTTAAAACTTTAATAGGGAATTGTAGTTTCATAATTACTTGACTTTTTACATGATATTGAGTAAGAAGTTGTAGCATGTACAAAAAAATATGTTTTGGAAAATTGAGCCTAGTTAAAAAGAGAAGTTATAAAGATGTTTAGCTTGAACAGTTCAGGCTTTGGTCCCAGTTAGAATGAAGTGTAATGCTTAAGATTAATGCAATATGCTGAAAAGTAATGATGCTAATGAATATTTCATAATGGTCTAGTTTAATTGATTAGTGGTAATTGATATATGTGATAGTTGGAAGTGAAAAATTTTTCTTCAAGACTAGTTAAATAATGTAATAATAATGTATGGGAGGATTATTAGAACTAAGGGTGGGTAAACGAAGGTCCCGGAAAAAAAACCCACGTATCCTAATGTATGGATGGTATTTATTTTGATTGTTGGTACCACTCATATATATATGTAGCCTAGTTGGATCCACTAGAGGTAGGATTTCCTTTCCCTTTGTCAAGGTTAGGAGGCCCTACTCATAGGGTGTAGGTTGGACTTCATATTTGCAGGCTTGACGTAGTCGTACACTATTTAAGTGTGTCGGCTAAATAAACTCATTGAAAGAGAAGTAAAATTGGTAGTTTTGAAAGAAGAAAATGAAATCCCATTTTTAACTAAGTCCTTATATATTGGTAAAACATGAATAGTTAAGCTAATTTAGTTAAGTTTACTTGAGTTATGAGCTTTTTAACTATTTTCATTATAAACTACTAAATTTATTTTTTTGCTTAGTGTTGAAGTTGATATTTACTATTCATGCATTTCATAGTACCTGTCATTCTACTATATAGCATGTTTTATAGTGCTCACTACTCAGAAAATGTTTAGTGTACCGATTTTACTGTTGTTCCATGTGTTAACCCCTATGCAGATACTAGAAACCATGCAGAGGTTTACATTAATTGTATTCTTAGGAGAATAGAATATTCATGAGTACTCAATTGATTCGGGGGAAAGATAAGGGTTTTTTTTTTGTTGACCTAGAGCTTGGACTTTAGCTTTATTATTTATTATTCATTTATTAGAGACTAGCTAGTAAACTATTGTGCTAACAATCCATTTTTTAGCTAGTAAAGGCTTTTAGACTGAGATGTATTGTTTTGAGATTTTAGTATCTATTATTTATTGGAGACTATTTATTGATGATTGTGAGGATCCAATTACACTTATATATTGATATTGCTTCCGTTGAGTGATTATGAATGACCACAGATTAGTTGGTTATTCATAAAATATGTCGTATCGAGATTATAAAGTAAAGAGTCCATGTATGTACATGATTCCATAAGTATAAGTAAAGGTGATATTTATTCTTATCTTAACGTCTTTTCTTTATACTATTTGAGCACTAATTATCCTACATGTGTTTATCTTATGCCTTACATATTCAATATATTCTTTTGTATTGACGTCCCTGACAAGGGACATACATTTCATGCTGCAGGCACAGGATCTCATAGATCTTCCCAATAAGAGCACAGGACACTCAAAAGCTATTGTGAGCTACAGGTTGATTTAGGGCTTTTAGTGTCTATATCATATGTTTTCCTATTGTATTATTATTAAGGGTAAGTTGGGGGGCTTATCCTAAAACCATGTGTTGTGTATTGATTAGAGGCTTTGTAGACTATATAAAGTAAAGTATTGTTGTGTCCTATGTTTCAGACATTGTGGCCCTAAGGCCAACTCATTTATATTTTTTGTTGTTTTGACAATGTAGTTTCTTTTCAAGGAAGCCTAATATCAATCATGAAAACACCTTTAAATGCTCATATAAGAGCATGGTACATACATGATTATAGTTGGTTCTCCTAAGCTTCTTCAAAAAAGGGTGTCAGTCCACCTAATTAGAAATTATGGTGTGACACTATCAGTATCTAAGCAGGTCATCGTAGGGAGCCTATAAAGCTGAGTCTGCATAGTTTCTTGTTTATAGATATGTTGTGCACCATATCAATAAACAAGAGGCTATGGGTATATAGGAGTTATCACTTTCTTTTCATTTCATAGGTCGTGCCTTAGATCCAAGAGTTTTAGGTGGATCATGTCTAACCTTCAAATTGTTTCGTTATGGAAAGGATACTGAAAACAAGGAAAAGTTAAAGTAGGGGGGAAGTATGTGTGACGTTTGGAGGAGAGACCAGTCAACCTATACGTCAAGATGAGGATCAAGATGAGTCCCCATCATAGATATCCTCCACTCCTATCTACAAACTCTACTCTGAAATATTTAAGGAATGCATTTGAATTATTGACTCATATAGTTGATGTCCAAGGACAAGGAAAGGAAGGTACAATTATGGGTACTAGTGACATAAGCCAAGAAGCTAGTGAGCGGATACAAGAATTCCTAAAGAGGTCCTGCAAGAATTTATTGATCATATTCATAGGACTTTTGATATTATGCATGTATCTAGAAAGAAGTAGTCGAGCTAGAGACTTATAGAACAAAGGGGGTGGAGATACTGTTATATGAAGCTTGGAAACAGTCTAGGGGTACAGTGCACCTTTACCTAGTTTGATAGAGTTCAAAAAGGCATTCATTAACCATTACTTGCCATTGGAGACCCGTGAGGACAATGCAAACCAGTTCTTAAATCTTTACAAAGGGAACATGAATGTGAGGGAATACAAAATCAAATTTAACTCTTTGTCAAGAAAAGCTTTTGATGTGGTATCCCCAAAGCAAGAAACGGTTCATCGATTTGTAGACAGGTTGAATGAGTACTTGGTTAGAGATTGCACCATTGGTTCCTTGAATCAAGATATGGATATAAAGAGAATCCAAGATTTTGCATAAAAGATGGAGGGTCAAAGGCAAAGAAGAAGAACGCAAGACCAGGAAAGAGGACCTTTTAACAGGACTAGATCTGTAGGGCAGTTTGTGCCATCAAAAAGTGAATTTAGGCCAAGGTTTTCTATACACCACCTAGCCCATCATCTTCATACTCTAAATCTAGTGCTCTACCCTGACTTCAATGGTCCAAAGGCAACCATATTGGGAAAAGAGGTGAAGGTCAGAGTTCACAGACAGTGGTGTATTTAGAGAAGGGATGTATGATGTAATCAAGACCTCCTAGACAACCTTGTACACAACGTGGGAGGAATCATTTAGGTGTATGTCATATCGAGATAGATTTTTGTTATTGTTGTGGTATGTCAGGGCACATGATAAGATATCACCCAAAAAGAGGCATAAGTGATATTGCATGACCTATAGGATCATCCATCACATTATCATCATCAGTTCCATCATTATGTAGGGGTCATCAAGTTCCTACATGTCATGGTTGATGTGCTAAGGGAGTAGCTAGTTTTAGTGGAGTTTAAAATCGTACATATACTATAGTGAGTTGACAGGACTTGGAGACTTCACCCAATATGGTCACAAGTAAATTGTCCATATTTTCTAATAATGTATATACATTGATTGATCCGTGATCTACCTTATCATATGTCACTCCATTGGTTGTTGGGAAGTTTAAAAGAACAACATAACTATTGCATTGACCATTGGGAGTGGCTATGCCAACCAGCGAGTCTATTATAGCTAGAAGGGATTATCATGATTGTATAGTTACTGCTTGTGGCAGTAATACGTTGGCTAACCTTATTGAAATAGAAATGGTAGAATTTTATGTTATAATGGGTATGTATTGGTCAGCTTGGATTGCCGAACAAAGTGAGTTCATTTTTGCTTTCAAAAAGAGGGAATCCTTAAATGAGAAGGTAATTTTGGGGCACTGAGGGATAAGTTTATTTCTTATCTAAATGCAAGGAAGATAATGTAAATGGGGTACATATGCTACCTTGTTAGAGTGAGGGACATGGATGAAGAAATAGAAACTCTTCAATCTGTTCCAATAGTAAATGAATTTACTGACGTGTTCCTATTGCATCCAAACACACACGCAAGTGTACGCTATCGTACAAGTAATATAGTGGCTCTTTCGAGCCGGATATCATACCCGCAGGGACTTGTAATTAATATGCTCTCTTGGTTAAGTTATAACAGGATTTAGGTCATTGTCTTGATTAAGAGTGGAGATGAGTATGTTAACTAAATTCAACTAAATTGCAATATAACTAAAAAGTGTGCAGTAAATTATAATTAGAGAACTTCTATAAATTAAGAGGTTTTAGGGCTATGGATTCGACCACACACACATATCTGAACTTTAATTAAGAAAAGCTATTTTTCCATTGATTGTTGAGTTAGGGGTTATGAATATGACTAAGGATTGGTCCTC
>JBDJHY010272038.1:0-10334 GCA_039654485.1 Withania somnifera
CAACTAAGAAGAGAGGGGTATAAAAGAATGAAAGGAATGTCTTCGATCTGGCTCTTGTTCCCTGTAGGTTTATAGCATGCTAGGCTAGCGTTGAAAGGTATTCTATCTTTCTCTTTTTTTTGTATTGAGACATACTTACTTATTTCTATTGTACTTTCCTTCGGTTGACTCTTTTTCACTAGTGGCTCTATGTACCAGGTATAACATTTAGGGTTTATACCTTAATATATACTATCTTCATTCGCTTTTATTCTTCATTTCTGCTATTTTATAGTTATTGGGCGGTTTGCCTACGGTAGGATATCGATGCCCTCATGAACCAAAAAATTGAGTCTTGACAATAAAATCCCCTATAACCAACCACAATTTATTAATAGTTGGATGTAGATCTCTTAGTTTTTTCCAAAGCTCATTCCTTCCAATATTGTCATTGTATCCATACACAAAAGTCATTTTGCATTTAAATTTAGAGATTTAGTCCACAACCGAGCAATGAGTTATTTGGGCATCAGAATGTAACACATTGACCTCAATCTTTTGATATTTGCAACATAGCCAAATTCTTTTTACAGTTTGGTAGCCACAGTAAAATTCCTACTCTACTCTTTAATTTTTTTGTGTTTTCTAGATTTGTGTGCCTTTTTTTTTTCAAACAACCTAACAAATCCATTTTATTATTTTGCAGAAATATTTTCAGTTCTTTCTGCTTAAAGGAATTATTATCCCTCTAGTATTCCAAGATCAAACTATCATGGTGGTTTAGCCACCCTCTTCTAAGCCTTATTACCCCCTTCTCTTTCATTTATAATGATTCCAGATTGTTTTACTAAGACAAGAATTATTCTTTGTTGATTTCTTCATCAGTAAAGTTTGAATTAGTTCTTTAGGGAACTTTGCTCTTGCATTTCAATATCCTATTTTCTTGATCTATTATCGATAGGATAGGCTGTGTAGCTTCATCCGCTTTGATCTCTGGTAGGTATGCCTTGACAACTACTTGTTCTTGCACTTGTAACCTTGATCCCTTCGGTCTTTTGTTCAACTCTTGTCTCACTTTTCTTCTCGAAACAACTTGTTTTAGATTGACTTGTGGATTGGCCTTATAATTCTCACAATGATGATCAACCTGTAAACATTCATGACAAAAGTTTGGTTTCCAGTCGTATTTAATGGATTGATTCAATATTCCTCCTTAGTAATTTCTATATGAATAGAATTCAGAAAATGTATTGTTATATCTTTCTCAATGAGCACTCTTGCATAAGACACCCTTTCACTTTGGGTTGTCAATTTGTCACTATACAATGATTTCCCCAGACCTTCTATAGAAGCACTCCCCAGACCATCTATGAACGAATTTCAATCTCAGGGGTTATCATTCATACAGTCTTCTTCAAAAGTGGTGAAGTAATGGATTTTGCAAGAAGAGTAACTAGCTTTTGTGGCATGAAAG
Organism: Withania somnifera; assembly: GCA_039654485.1. Classification (NCBI taxonomy): domain Eukaryota; kingdom Viridiplantae; phylum Streptophyta; class Magnoliopsida; order Solanales; family Solanaceae; genus Withania; species Withania somnifera. The sequence continues at coordinate 1,454 of JBDJHY010272038.1, forward strand.
TTGGGTAATGGGAGGGACGTCCTGGTACTGTCCCGATCTATCCCAGTCCGATATACACTAGGATGGGACACATTGACTTTTATCGAGATACGGGATAGGACAGTACCAAGTTTTCGTCTCGGTTATCAGATACCATCTTGTCCCAATACAACTCAATTACATCCCGGTCCAGTCTAAATTTTTTTAAAAAAAAATTAAAAATCTCCAAACGGCTATATCTACGTCACTCATCCATCCCTCAAGCCTATAGCCCCTAATTTTCTATAAATACCCCCTCCCCTTTATATTTTTTTTTACATTCTCTTATTTTAATCTCTCATTCTCTCTCAATCTCTCTAATAATATAATTGTTGCTATTATTTTATAATTAAAATTTTGAAGTCTAATTTGGTGAATTTTGAAGGAGAAATCTTCTTCAAGTTTCAACATTAATTTCTCAATTTTTAGACATTTACGCCTGCTTTTACGCATGTATTTGGTTCATTCTAATTATACTTTATTTTTTTGCATTTATTATTTGTTATTTTTTATTTGAATTTTTAATTATTTTTTATTTTATTATATTATAGATTTGTCTAAAAAAAGTTCAGGAGAAACAAAGTCTTAAAAAAATTATTAATATTAAAAGGTTTTTGTTCTTCTCTACCTCAAGTTCCTTTATTTAGATTAAATCTTGATGATTTTAAGGATGTGAATGAAAATGGTTCTTTCCCTCAACAAAATGAGCCCATAAAAATTAATGTTGATACTCCTATTCCCCATGAAGCTTATGAGAGAATGTATAATAATTTAAAAAAAAAAAAATAAATAAAGAAGTAGAAGTAGACATAGAAGAAAATTTAGATAAAACAGTAAATAGTTCCAACCCGCTAGTACCAAGGAGCCACTTCAGGAAGACCCTCGTGTTGGAGCTAGTTGTCCCTTGTTGCTCCAAAAGGGGTAAGAATCCAATACAACATCCTCTGCAATCACCTGAATGGAACTTCTGTCAATTGAATAAGAAAAAATCTATTGCTATATGTCGTCTTTATGAACGAACATAGGCGTATAAATCTAGCAGGAAAAGAGGTTCAGCCAGGTAATTAGACATTTTAATGAAAAGCATCAAGTAGAGTTGATTTTCATATTTGGATTCTATTGATTTTGCTTCTCATTCTAGTAGCGGTACTAGACCATGAACATGGTTCAAAGTGAACTAAATCCTTCAAACCCAGTTGGTCCTCTTTCACACAGCCCAATACAGGAATCGTGATCATGAAAATTTTGATAAAATGATTGTTATTTTTATTTATTTTTTTAGTTTTGGAGAACGTCCAAGTTTTAGTATATACATTCGGGATTCATGTAATCCCTATTTAGAAGGTATTTCAAGAAGTATGGTAAAAGAAGATATTTTAAATTTTCAGGAAAGACTTTATCAAATTATTCGTGAATATTTAAACATAATGGATAATAAAATTTCTATTACCACTGATATGGGTTATAATCCTAATGGTTTTGAATTCTTAATGTTACCGCACATTGGTTTGATTATAATTGGAATTTGTAACAAAGAATTATCGATTATAAAATTTTTATCATTAAAAATTGGTATTTATATTGCTACTACAGTATGTTAAGTTTTACATTTTTATGGTATTTGTGACAAAGTGTTTAGTGTTATTTTGGATAATATTTCTGTTAATTTAAATACTATGAAGATTTTAGAAATTAAAATTTGTCCAATTACCAAAGATGCTTTTCATATTAGATATGCAACACATATATTAAATTGTATTGGGTGATTATCTTAAAATAGTTGTGAAAAAGTTGAATAATGCTTTTTTGGAATTTTTCATATGAATAAAAAGAGTAGAATTAATAATTTTAAAGGTCTTACAAAATTTCAGGACTTTCTTTTAGAAAAGTTCCAAAGCATGTCAAAATTAGATGGAATTCTTTTTATGATATGTTTGATGTTGCATATAAATATGATATCCTATTATTATACATTTTAACATTCATCGAGATTTTCAAGAGCATAAACTTACTAATTCAGATGGGGTTAATGTACATGAACTTGTAATATTTTTTAAAAGCATTTTATGATGCCACAAAAGTTTTTTCTGAATTGTATTATCATACTATTACTGAAGTTATATTACATGTATGTAATATTTTATCGCTTTTCGCTGAACATAAACAAAAAAACATTTTCCAATTAGCTATTGAAGGTATTATTGACAAATTAAAAAAAATTATATCCCCCAAATTTATTTAACTGCCTTTTAACTCTGGATATAAGAAAATAGTGCAAAAGCATTAGATAAATGCATTTATGATAATTTAGATATTCAACCACCTTAAAACCCAATTTATTAACTTGTCAAATAGCACTAGATTACGTGATAGAGAAATATATGACAAGTATTAAGTCTTAAAAATAAATAATGCTAAAGCTCCACAAACTAGTAGGCCTCGACTAGGTTTTCATAGTATGATAAAAGCTCAACTTAGTCTTAATTCTACTATTAAGTGTGACTTTGATAAATATCTCAACCAGGAATACAATAATGTTAAGTATAATAAATGCATACCACATCTTTTGAGTTGGTAAAGGGCTCGGGACATTCAATTTTCAAAACTTAGCAGGGATAGTGAAAGACATTCTATTTATTCAAGGAACATTAGTAGCTTCAATGGGAGCTTTAAGTGTAGGAAAATTTCAAATTGGAGAACAATGAAAGTCATTAGCAGAAGCAACTTGAAAATTTCGGTACTATTTAGAGATTGGATCAACGTCGAGCGAAGAAACCAAAAGCTACCATGGTTAACTTCCCAACAAGAAGATTTCTTAAATCAGTAATTGAATGTAATAATGGCAATGGTTTGAAACTTGAAGATTATGCAAAATTTACCAAGACCATCTATTTTATAACACTCGATCTTTACAAGATTCATATCAAAACTTTGCAGGATTATAACTATTAGTATTACATTCGAGGCTTGGTTGAGACAGAACCCTTTCGAGATGGTGGCTGCTTAAATTAGGTGTTCTACTAATGTTATAAATTATAACACGATTTTGAATACATTTAAACATTTTTATCATTTTTATCATTTTTTTTACTTTTAAGTTTTATTCAATATATTGTCTAAAATTTATTTTTACTTTTAATATCACATAGTTATAAACTTCAAATCTTAAAAACTTATATTATAAAATATAAATTGAAAAAATTAGAAAAAAAAAATACTTTAACAAACTTAACTTACAAACTTCAAATCTTATAACTACAGACTTCAAATCATAAAACTTAAACTTACAAATTAAAAAAACTTACAAAAAGATACTATAACTTAACGTATAAACTTCAAATTTTACAAATTTTAAAAACTTCAATCTTAAAAACTTATATTGTAAAATGAAAAATTTAGAAAAATAATCTTGCAAACTTATATAAAATTCAAATCTTATAAACTTTAACAACTTCAAATCATAAAAACATATATCATAATTTGTAAGTCGAAAAACTTAGAATAGGATAATACTTTTATAACCTTAACTTATAAATTACAAATTCAAATCTTAAACTCTAAAACTTCAATCTCTCAAACTTATCTTATAACTTATAAGTTATAAATTTCAAATCTTATAAACTTCAAAAACTTCAAATCTTTAAAACTTATATTATACATTGGATCTTACAACTTACAAGTTACAAACTTATAATTTTCAAATCATTAAAAACAAAAACTTAGAACTTATAAATTGAGAAACTTAACAAAAAAATTCAATAAACTAAACTTACACGTTACAAACTTATTAATTGATAAATTAGAAGAAAAATACTTTAATAAATTAAGATTACAAAATTTATTCAACGAAAATATTAGAAAGACTAAAAAATTCAAAACTAAAAAAGTTATAGGAAATATTAGAAACACTAAAAAATTCAAAAACTAAAAAGTTTGTTCATTATCCCATTTGTCTTGTCCCGTCCCTATACTATCCCAGTAGATCGTGGAACGGAACGGGACGGGATCAAATTTTCATCCCAATTATCCCAATCCAATCCGTCACAGTGTCGGTGACCAAACCGGTAAGAACCATCTCGATCCGGTTCGGTCTGATTTTTTTTCCAGCCTTAGGCATGGGATATTTCTGGTGGAGGGTGGTGTTTTCTCCGACGGTAGTTGTACTTTCTTCCATTGGCCCATTGTTATCTATGGTGTAGATTAGCGAAATATCTAAGCTAGCGCTGAGAGAGAACTCGACCTGAGTTTTGGGTGGAGATTGCTTAGAATTATCTTTGTACTTGTTGTTTATTAAGGAAGGTATGAAGTTAAATATGAAAAAAATAAAAAAGTAGGGAAGGAATAATAAGATATTTTTCTTGATTAGGGTGGTGATTATGGATGAATGAAGTTTGTGTAATTAGCTATATGAGAGTCAGCTATGTATGAGCTATCCTTATGAGAAAGACAATAGAAGAAGGAGGCATCATAATTCCCGATAAAAGAAATTAATGCTTCGATAATGATGTGTATCCCCACATTGATTAGTAAGTGACAGGAATATAATGGTTGAATAGTGTCGTGAACCCTCAAGTTGTTTGGCAAGTGACATAAACAATGTGGAACCCTCCTTCCTTTATTGATGGTCTTGACGCATTTTTGCTACTAAAATGTGCACCCTTTTCTTTTCTTGAAAGGGACGTGTGCATAATTTGATTGCTTCTCTCCCATGGATAAATTTAGACTCTTGATAATGCCCTAACCTTTATTTATTTTCTACATATAATATATATATTAATTAAGTTAGAATTGAAGTAAAGGTGGGGAAACAAAAAGGTATGATGGAAGAAGTATATGCTGATGACAACCTGAATTTCAAGGGGCCGTTTGGGTGGAGAGATTTTGTGGGTGTATCTCCATAAAATATTTGGGAATTGAGTTAATAGTTCGTTTGCTCAACTTTTTGAGAAATCGTTTTTTAAAGAAAAGTGATTTTTTTTTTTAAAAAAAAAAATCACTTTTTATAAAAAAAGAAAAGTGATTAGTTTAAAGAGTTGAGGTGTTTTTCCAGAAGTATCAAACATTATATTTTAGAAGCTAAATAAATAATTTTATTTTTCATAAGTGTTTTAAAAATCTTACTCAAGCATAAATGCTACTTTTATTAAAAATAATTTTTTTAAAACTAATTACCAAAACATAAATGATTCTTCTCTAAAGATAATTTTTTATAAAGAAACTTTTTACCAAACAAAATAAATAGAAAACTCCCACAAAATAAGTGGATTTTGAAAAGTAGTCATTTTTGCAATTAAGAAGCACACGACTAAAGTGCGACCCAATTTTGCTGAGGGCTTAAGATATGTGTGTCTGAAGAGATTTTCTTTTGTTTAGCTCAGGAGTGAAAAAATATTCTTTAAATTTTAATATGTCACTCAAATTTACTTTAAGTAAGTTTCAATTTAAAATATAAATTCATTATATCATAAATAATAAATTTCAGTTATTAATATGTTAAAATAACAAGAAAAGTTCGTGTATTTGCACTTAATACACGTAACTAAGTGCACCAATTTTTATTTTTTTATGTACTTTGAGACATGAGTCTACAACATACATGTTCAGTTGATTTTTTTTTTCCCAAAGCAAAATTTTTTTATTTAAATTAAATAATTTAATGCACGACCTGTTGTTTAAAACTTATTTTAAATGAGCTCGAAATTTTTAAAAAATATATACTATAAAGAACAAATAAAATCATAATTTTTCTAAAGCGTTGCCTAAAATTGTTACCTCCAAAAATTTGAAATATTTGCACTGCTCACTTTTTCTTGTAAGGAAAAGATAGCCCATCATCGTGTGGGCCGAATTGAACAATGTCGGCCACAAGTGATGTAAGCGATGGGCTCTACACAATCAGAAAATTTCATTGGGATTGTGTACAAGAATTATTTTTAATATTATAATTAAATAAGGTCATATATTGTATTATTAAAGATAATATAGATATATTTCTTATTTATGAAACACAGTACAATTTCTTTTTCAATTTGAAGAAAATATAAGAATAAACTGCTTGTGCATAGTCCCTAGCGATTGTAATATAATTTTTGTACATATTTTATCAAAATTCATATACAGCTTATAAATAATTTATGCAATTATATACATATTTCATTCAAAAATTCTATATGAAATCATGAAAAAAACATTCAAATTTTTTTATAAACTTTACAAAATTACCTGATATATTTGGTAAAAAAAAATAAAAAATTTTGTCACATTTTGATAATTACGAGTCTTTTTTGTATATATAGAGATTTTGCCCTTGATAAGATTTTGCAAATATTAAATTTACTTTTCATTCTTAATTTTTGAAAATCTTACAAATATTAGATTCAACTGTAGATTATTGATTTAACTTCCACACTATCTTTTTCTCGAATAAAATTCCCAAATGTCTATTTTCAACTTTCATAATTAAAATACATTTACTATCGTATAGTTTCAAAATTCATACATAATGTTTAAGACACTGCCTGAAGTTTTAATTTTGAAATCTAATATAAAAAAAAAAAAAAATTATACAAACTACCCATAAACACAAAAATATTTACGGTGTTTGCCCCTGCAAGAATTGATTAATACCCAAAACTCATTTGATACTAAATTATTATCTCGCGTAGCCCATCGCACTCGCTTCTTTCTAGTGCTTATCCTCCTTCTAATCGAAATTTTTTATTTGTCTTTAAACTACAAGGGTTTGATTTTTTTGTTGCTTTCCTTATTTTGTCCTTTTTCTTATTTTTCTGCTAAATATTAAAATAAAATATAACAACAAAATGTTAGATAATTATGTTTTTACAAATAATATAAAAATATGATTAAAAGAAATTAAAATATAAAAATTAACTTTTAAACTATATCTTTTGTACTTTTTTTATTGAAGAAATGAACCGTGTCTTTGTTATTATTTTTAGAAAAAATACCTTGCTAAAATTGATATAAAATCAAAATATCAAAATAAAGCATAAATTTTATAATATACTGTCAGTATATGAATTTGAACGTTTTTTCTTTTAATTTGACAAGAGTTGGAAGCTTTTTTTCTTTTCATTTGGCGATAGTTTGAACCTTTCTATATATTTTTAAAAATATATTTTTTTTATAAATAAATTAAGAAAAACATAAGATAAAGATATAATTATTATCTATGTATCTATTTTAGATTGATAAAAATATAAGAAAATTAGTAAATAAATCACAACAACAAATAATTAAGAATGAACAAACTAGAAAATAATATTAAAGTCCACTAGCTTATTCAATAAAATTTTAAATTAATTAAAATATATATTGTATTTTACATTGCCTTTGCAAATGAAACAAAATTTATATTGAAAATATGAATCTGTTTTATAGTTACTTTTATAAAAACTAACTTGCTAAAATTCATATAAAAATTAAAATATCAAAATTGCTTGAAAATTCTATGATATTCTATACATATATGATACAATTCTATGTGGGTATCATGGAAGATTGGGAAGGGTTGAATGACTGAAGAAAATATGAATGATATCATGCCAGTATATAATATGCTATGATGGTATTATATAGGACTAATGAGTATCTCAATAAAGGACTGGCACAGATCTTAATGATACCATGCTAGAATATAGATATATTGTGATAGTATCATTGAGTACTGAAACTGACCTCAATGATGACAATATATAAATATATTGTGATGGTATCATGGAGGATAAAAAAATGTCTTGTTGAAAAACTGATATAGTTCTTGAAACCCCATATATTTATACTTAGAACCAGTTATAGTTCAACAACTTCGGAAAAAACAAACTTTTTCCCCTACAGTGATGGACCATGAGAGATTCTATGAGTCATGGAATCCAGTCCATGAGTCGTAGGACCTAATCGTGGAACCCTTCCTAAAAGAAGACAATTTTCTTCCAATTTTCACAAGTCTCAGTATGACATATAAAGTGGAAACCACAAGTCACACCTCTAACTCGTCGTAGACCTTCAATGGTTTGGTAGTTTTCCAACTGAACAATACGAGTTAGTGTATATGTCACAATTTGATTTCTCAAGTTCTGAGGTTATCTACAACACATTGTAGGTGAATCATCCAATAAGAACATAAATTGAAAGTAACAAGAAAATGCAGAAGATAAACTACATATTTGAGAAAAGGATATGTGGAAGTCTAATATGCTGAAAACAATCTCCAAAACCTAGTATCTAGTACATGAGCCACTTAGATAGCAACATAATATCCCAAGATAAGTACATCATGTGCTTTTAAAATATAAGATAAGTAATAAACAGTCTAAAAAAAAAAGATAAAGTGAGATCTTGAACACCGAATATCACCCTCTACCTTAGGATATGGATAACAATACAAACCTCATAAATAACGCCACTCACTTGTACTTGAATCTGCACCAGAAAGATGTAAAGTGTAGTATGAGTAACAAAGAGACGAGGAAATCGGGTACCCAGTAGGCATCATCGGCCGATTGGGTCCATATAAAAAATAAAATGATAACTAGCATATATTGAAGAAAATAAGACAAAGAAGTCAAAAATTATAAATGTAGGCATGTAAGGCTCGCTATAGATAAAAGTAGAAGTAACAATAACAAACAAACAATTAGCTAACTACAAAAAATACAAGAACCTAGATAAAGAAGCAAAGATGTACATGAGTCCTTGCAACAGATAATAAAATAAGAAAATATATATATGTACGGTGTACCGGTAACCTCAATAAAAGGGTTGGAGAAGAAAAGATAACTAAAAGAAGACCCACCCATGAATAGAACTCATTAATCAAGGTTAATCCAAAATAACTACCAAA
>JBDJHY010272046.1:0-10334 GCA_039654485.1 Withania somnifera
CAAAACTACGATGCTTAAGAAGAACAACCCTAGTTAACATACAATAGTCTATGAACTCGAGTACATATTCATTTACACCCCCTAATTGTCACTACAGAACCAACCACATATTACTAAATATTATGCAATCTAACACAACATGACTTAATAGTGACAGTGCAACATTAAGGAGATAGTACATACATTAAGAACATTGACCCTATAAACTATAAAACAACCAATATAACCAAAGTGCCTTCACAACAAAGAAGTCCTTCTGTATTAGTTCAACAATAGATCGGGGAATACAAAAGTGCACTCACTCTCACAATAAAAATCAACCAGTGCATGTACATAGACTATAGGCTTGCCTTTATTTCTAACACCTAAGTTTCAAATAGTCGGACTAGGATCAATATAGGACATTTTTAGCTTGTAATATAGTCTTTCTTTAGTATTCCTTTTACCCCTTATTTCTTCTTTCAATGTTGCAGGTGCAGTGGTTCTCACTTTTCTCTTTTAGTTTCCCTTTATATCTTTTTATTCATTTTCAAGTTTCAACATTTTCTTTTTAGCTTTGCACCGCACCTAATTTTCTTCTTTTACTCTATCTAACACCAATTTTTTACTTTCCAACTATTTTTAATTCCACCCTTATTCTACCCACCCTCAACTTAGGGTTTTAGCCCAATTTGAGGACTAGTGCCCTCAAAGAAACCAGGGACGAAAATTGGGAGTCGAAAACTAGAATGGTACGGCTAACCGAGGTTAAACAAGAAAAAGGATTATACACTAGAATAGGGATCAAAGGAGAAATATGTCATTTGGTCGGCTCATTTAGGCTTAAGTGGGCTAAATAACTAAAGTAGCCTATGATCATCTCCTAGTCAACTATCATACGACCTTCAAGATGACCAGATGGGAAAGTTCTAGCTTTTACACACACGAGGACTATGAAATATATAACATCACACTAACTTGGAAGCGAGATATACTACCTACTATCAGTTAGTCGGCACAAGTCCCAACTAAAGTTCAAATCGACACATCACTATGTACAATATCACATAGAGATCCTATAGGTTAATCTAACACAAATAGGGTAACCATGGAATACTAAATATTTTTAGAGGTGTGAATTTTTCAACACATATCAAATCAAGTGCTCTTATTCAAGGAGATTGCATTTAACTCAACTACAGTTACTAGTTTTACCATTAAAAAAAATATAAAATAACCATAAACATGTTGATTATACTAAGATAACTCACTTAGGGGAAAAGAAGCATGACAAAAAAGACCCCCAAGTGTAGGTAGCCCTACCCTAACAAAAAAGAAGTGCATTGTACCTAATGCACCTACACAAGAAAAAGTAAGGGAGTAGAACATACCTATGGAGCCTAGGCACCAGTATCTGGTATCTAAGCTAGGGGTGCATTCTCTATAACCCCACCCTAGTCTCCAATGATATGATCTCACCCGAAGGGTCATCTCCCACAACAAGTGTGGTTTCTATCAACACCGTAATATCATCAGTGGTACTTATAGGTACCTTCAGATCAACTATAGGAGCACCTAGCGACACAACAGAAGTGGTGCCCACTAGTATTGCAAAATCAACAACTCCATACCAAGTCCCAATAGTATGTGGCACAACACTCGATGAGGCTCTGAATCATGCTTCCTCAATACATGCCATCTCGACCTCTTTTCTCCTCAACTACTCTACAAGGCACCTATTCATCACATCAAACATCTCTATATCCTAGGGATAATATTTACGCTTCCTCATCCTCCTAGAGCTCCTCTCAACACTGCCTTTAATTGGCCTCTTATCTCTACATCTATAAGTTGTAGGGGCGTCATCAACATAAACGTGAAATCGACACTTAAAAATTGGTGCCTCCTCCTCTATACCCAGCTATATAACATCAATCACTAGTGTTGATCTCTTTTAAATTGTGATGATATCCTTCATTATTTTCTACTCAGAGGCATCAATCTTATCCAACATTTAAGACCTATTGTTGTTATACAAATCATTAATATCAGTAGTGGTCTCTGGTTTCTTGCACATTATCAAGCACAATAAATCATGTGAAAACATAACCATCCATTGACAGGAAACGTGGTAGGAATAGATGCATCAAAATGTGCAACAACAACCTTAGTGGAAACAGGGGCTAGAGGAGCCTCACCAACATGTGTATTAGTATTAGCCTCAATCTATGTAGTACGATAAACACCAGTAGGAATAGTCATAGCAATAGCAATAACCTCAAAAGTGGATGACATGGATGCTTCGATTGATGAGGATGAGGTCTTTCCTCTAGCTCTCTCCATGGGGTTAACCACGTCCTTTATTAGGGCACCATAATACACATAGGATGTAGTGACTATAATATCAATACCCTTATATGTCGGGATGATACTATTATTAAGAAGATCCCGAATCATACACGGGAAAGGCAGCACAATGCCCTCCCGAATGACCCTCTCATGTACCTACTCGAAAATAAAGAAAGAAAAATAATTCTCATAGCTAGAAATGATACTGGACACAACCAACGCTCTGTTAGGTGTCAAAGTATTATCATTATTCATAGGTCTCAGACGGTTAATGGACAATGGTAGACCAAACCTTAGCAGCAATGTAAGTGTGGCCTAATAGATGTTTTATCTTGTGGGTTCTCAGCTGGAGCCATCCCCCATGGTGCACTCTCACCTGCCTCTACAATATTTCTAGAAACCAAGAAACAACTCTGTTTGCTGTACTTTATCTCTCATCACAGCTCTAGTCACCGAGGCTTTAAACCTATGCTGGAATTTCACACAATTTGTTAGAGGTAAAAAATCACCCATAGAAGAATCTCCAAATAGTATGCTTTGAAATATCCACAGGTCACCCATGAATTTGAAGAGTCCAACGGAAGTAGAAGAATACGATACATAAAACTCATGAACCACAGATGGACTATACTTACTGGGTAGGTCTTCCACCTAGTCAAATTGATATTTATAAAATGTAGCCTTGATCGTTGGAGCTGAGTCTAAGCCCCTATATTGATCTAGGGCTCCTAATATATAGACCAGGTCAGATGAACCCTATTATTGGGCACATTATCCCTTGTAAATATCACCTTCATACCTTTGATGCACCACTGTTCACTAAGTAATTCTTTCTGCTTATGCTGCACAACCCTTTAAACCCGGTTTGCAAGGTAGTGGTATGACCTCCCAAGAAAATGCATTATCAAAACCATCATCGAAACCATCCTTACCTGAGCCAAATCCATCATCAACACTAGTGGTATCTTAAAACCCCCTCCCTCCTCAAACTGAGGAGTTGGTACTGCTACTACGATATCCTTATTATGTAACTTTTTTCTCATCTCCCGAGGCGAGTGTTAGACTCAGCCTCAGACCCTGACTCTGAAAGTGAATCATAGATTCTATGCTCAACCTCAAGTGTTTGCTTTTTCAGAGGTTATTTATTCGGTGTCTGCTTATTTAATATTTTCTTCTTAAGAGCCATTGTTCTTGTGTGGGTGTTTGTTGAAATAAAATTGAAACAAAAAGAAAGATTTTTTTGATCAGTTGTACATCATGACCCCACTACGAGTCGTGGTATTGACACCACGGGCAATGGGGTGAATTGTAGGTTCAGCATTCAAAGATCCCAATTACAATTCCTAGTTTATGACTTCAGAATACAGAGAGTAATCTTCATTCTTAGATAAGTATTGCAGGTCCAAAGTCTAAAGTTCTACATTTAGGCTTCTTAGGTTTCAACATTATGAACCAATAGTACAGTCCGTAGGGTTGAACGTATTGTAGGTTTTAATGTTTAATCCTAACTTGAACCCTCAGTTAGGTTCCAAAAACCAATAGTATGGTCTTGAGGTTGACCCTATGATCCGTGTTGTTTTTGGAAGACCCTAAAATAGGAGGTCAACGTAGCCCACTTGAATATATTACTCTATTTTATAATCTCGACTTTGAAAAAATATTTCATGGAAGTTGTAAACCGTAATATGGAGTAATATACTCAAATTATTTAATTTTTTGCACTATTAACCAACAACAAAATTATTGTACTTTTGCGAGTCCTTATGTTCGTCCAATTCCACGATACATGGCCTACTCCGTCTTTGACTACAACATATTTGGATTGGGGGCTTGTAAGGAAAAAAAATATCGAGTTGTTTCTGACGTACAATGGTATCATAATGCCCACAGCCTCAAAGGGTGATAACACACCCGAACTACTATGCTTTATGAGTTTAAACATAGAAGCACATATTTAACACCCAAAAAATAGAAATCAACCCTATACTACCTCAACTAGCATGTTTGAAAAATTAAATAACCACAAATCATAATCACCATACAACAACAAACTTTCCAAACCCAAAATGTTTCTAACTAGTAACTATACTATAACACCATAGGCTTAAAAAACTTACCAGTATAATATTATTAGTGGATGAATTTAGGATGAAAATATGATGAAAACCACCATCACTTGCATAAAATTTCAATTGAAATTGAGTATTGGTAGTTTCTGAGTGTTATACGATATGGAGGATGGATTATGCAAGTTAGGGTTGTGGGAATTTTAAAATTGGAAGTATGGGTATGTGTGTTATGAAGAGGGAGTAACAGTTGGAGAGGAATCAGGCATGAAAAATGGGTGAAGATGGGGTTACACACCCCCCCTTTTTTAAGACGATCAGGTGGGGTTATAATGGAACCGGGTAGGATCTTAAAATAAGCCAGGGGCCACCTTTTAAATCATGACCCAATAGTACGGACAGTATGGTACAACCCACAGCTCGTACTATTGCATGGTTATAGAAGTTATAGAGTACTTACATGGTTCCTACAGACAATACACCACAGACTATAGGGTGTATTCCATAGTCCATAGTGTAGACCCGTAGGTCTGACCTTTCTTTAAGTTCTCCAAACTCTAGTTAACAACTGTTAGCATGGTACGTAGGGTCCATCTCATGGACTGCACTGTCCACTCGTAATCTTTGAGTCCTCTTGTTACTTTTCAGTTATAAACCTACGAGTGAAATCCATGAGTTGTATGTTTATATCATGGGTTGTACTGTGGCTAGTGGTTTCAATTCTTCAACTATACAAGATTTTATTCCCAAAATTTTCTACGCTTGCACAACTAAGCAAACAAATGAATCTATAAACTTAAAATATACCTATCTACTATAATAACATGTGTAATTCTCAGGTTGCTTACCAAGTAGAGCTTGATTTAATATCGCGGCACAAAGAAAACCACTTGACTACGTCAGACATACTCAAGTTCAAGCTCCTCCAAAACTTTAGCTCCCAGATATAATTTTACTCTTTTCCCATTTACCTTTGAATGATGTCCATACTTTTATTTAAGATCAGCTGCACCATGAGGAAATATAGGTGCCACAGTGAAAGGTCTAAACTACCTTGACTACCCAAAAATAATTAAGGTCTTGAATTGAACAACAAGACCCCATCACCAGGACTAAAACTCCTCTTGTGAATTTCCCTATAAAGCTATAGTTTCATCCGATCCTTGAATAAAATATCATTCTCATATGCTTTCAGCCCAAACTCATCAAGAATGCTCAATTGATCAAGTCTCAACTCAGTTGTTTCATTCATGTGTAAATTAACCTCTTCAAGGATCACATGAAATTGTTCTTGATATCTTTGCAAGTTACAAGAATTTCCAAACACTAGTTGGTACAGACACATCCCAATAGGCATTTTGTAAGCAGCGCGATATGCCCATAAAGCATCATTCAGCTTGCAAGACCAATCTTTCATTGTAGCATCTATTGTCTTCTCCAATATAGACTTGATCTCACGATTAGAAACTTCCACTTTCCTAATAGTCTAAGGATGTTATGAGGTAGCCACTCTATGATTAACCTTATACTTGGCGAGCAAAGCACCTAACAACCGGTGCAAAACTAAGAGCCTCCATTACTGATAATCTCTTTTAGAGTGTCGAACCTAGCAAATGTATTCCTTTTTAGGAACGAAGTAACACTTTTAGCATCATTGTGGGGAAGAACCACATAATCTACCCACTTTGAAACATAATCCACCATAACAAGAATATACTTCATCCCAAGTGAAGTCACAAACATCCCCATAAAATCCACGCCCAAGACATTAAACAAATCAACCTCCATGATTGGAGTTTTTGGAAGTTCATGCCTCCTTGACATGCCTCCTTGCATTTGACAGTAGTCACAAGATCTAACATAATCATTTATGTCTAGGTATATCATGGGCCAGTAATACCCACACTGCAGAACTTTGTAGGAAGTCCAAATGACTCTATGATGACCCCCCCAACAGAGGACCCATGAAAAGCCTCCAGAATACTCATCATCTTTATTTTTGTGACACATCTACAAATGATTCCATTAGCGCATACCTTAAATAAATAGGGCCCATCCCAGAAAAATCTCCACACATCATGCATGAACTTATATCTTTAGTGGAAAATCATGTGTGCTAACATAATATCAGAAACAATGTAGCTGGAAAAGTCTTCATACCTTGGTATCAAATCTTGTGATGTAGCCAAAGATGTTTTTCTAGAAAACCTTCAATAATCTCTAGCATATCAGACTCAATATGTCCATCCTCCAGCCTCGATAGGTGATTTTCCACCTGATTGTAATCCCTCTTACGGTCTATCACTTTAATATCAAATTATTGAAGTAAAGGAATCTATCAAATTAGCCTTGGATTGCAATCCTTCTTTCTTATTAGATACTTCATTACTGAGTGGTCTGTATGGATAATGTCTTTTGTGTTTAACAAGTACGTCCAAAATTTATCAAATCCGAACACAATAGCTAATAATCCCTACTTTTTCGCCTTGTAATTTCTCTGCACAAGGTTTATTACTTGTTTAGTATAGTATATAAGATGAAATATCTCCTCATGCTTTTGTCCTAAGAGAACACCTGGAGCCACTCCACTAGCATCACACATCACTTCAAAAGGAAGTGACCAGTCAGGGCCATAATCATAGGGCTAGTATCTAGCTTTTACTTAAGGCATTCAAATGACTTAATGCATACATCATCAAAAACAAATTTAAACTCCTTCTATAAGAGCATGCACATAGGATGTGCAATATTTGATAAATCCTTGATAAATCTCTGATAAAATCCAGCATGCCCAAAAATTATGAATTCCCTTCAACAAAATTGAAGGAGGTAATATAGAAATAATCTCGATCTTGGATCTATAGATTTCTATCCATCTGGCATAAATCTTGTGCCCCAACACAATACCTTCCCACACCATGAAGTGGCAGTTCTCACATTGCTCAATAACTCTGGATAAATCAGCCATACAATAATCAAATGGGTCCTCTACTACATAAAACTCATCCATGAATACCTCAATTACGTCCTTCATTATATCACTAAATATAGCCATCATACACTTCTGGAACATGACAGATGAATTACACAAAATGAACGATATTTTTTTGAAAGAAAAAGCATCATAGGGACAGGTGAAAGTGGTATTATACTTATCCTTTAGAGCAATAGATATCTAATTGCAGCCCAGATATCCATCTAAATATCAGTACAAGCCTCTTCTAAACAGTCTATCAAGATCTGATTCATGAATGGTAATGGAAAGTGATCTTCTTGGGTCATAGAATTCAATTTCTTGTAGTCCATACAGACCCTCCAACCATTCACATCTCTCATGGGAATCAATTTGTTCTTCTTATTAGGGATAAAAATGATCCCCCTTTCTTTGGGACACATTACACTGGACTAACTGAATGACTATCTTAATGGGGTATACCACCCCGACATCCAGCCACTTAATTATCTCCTTCTTAATTACCTCTATTATAGGTGAATTAAGACGCCTTTTTATTCTCTATGATAGGTATAGAATTCTTCTACAACTGGATTTTATATGCATAAATATCATGGGGAATCTCGATAATGTCTGCTATGGACCATGTTATGCCTGCTAAAATCTCCTTAGCATAGAAAGAAGAGCCTAAACCTATGGCTCCAACAAGTTAGCTAATATAATAGAGTATTCTCGGCTCCAAGGAACACAAAGCAAAGATGAGAAGGGAGAGCCTTCAATGCCAGAACAAGAGGCTCCCCAATAGATGGCCTTGCCGAAGGATCCACCCTATTCTTTAAGTCCATTTCTAATTTTTTGGAACATAGTAGAATGAACCCCTTCCATTTAAAGCTTGCTCCACTTAACCAAAGTCATCGAATAAAGCAGGCTCTAGGATTGTCAGAACCTCAGCTAGATTCTCAGTAACAAACATCTCCTCCAAAAGAGCAACATCAATAATAGCTGACTCATCTATGGAATTAATAACTGACACCACCGTCAACTCACTAGACCGATTTATCATGTTCAATATATTAAAAGTGACCTCTTGGTTATTCATATTGAATTTAAGTTCACCCCACTCCATATCTACCAGTGCTTTCCCAGTAGAAAGAAATGGTCTCCCAAGTATGATAGGCAACTCAAAATCGACTCCACAATCCACAATAACAAAGTCAATTGAAAATATGAAGGATTCTACCTTCAAAAGGACATCGTAGAAAATACCAATAGGGTTTTTGATAGTGCAATCAGCCTTGAGTAACTACATAGATATGGGTTTAGTGGATCCTAAGACCAACTGGTTATATATTACAAAGCCATCAGATTGATGTTGGATCCAAGATCACTTAAAGCCTTGGAAAATCAAAACACTCTAGTGGTTCATGGTATAGTGAATGCATCGGGCCTGCTTTCTTCTATACTATTAAACATGAAGCAATAACACCACGATGGTTCAACTCATCCTCAAGTTCAAATGTCACAGTCTGCTTCTTGGTGATAATATATTTCATGAACTTTGCATAACCCGACATCTGCTCTAATGCCTCCACCAAAGAAATGTTAATAGATAGTTGTTTCAATACAAACAAAAATTTGTGTAATTTTCCATCTTCCATCTTCCATCTTCCACTTTCTTCTTAAGGTGCTATGGGAAGGAAGGAGGAGGCCTAGGTATGGTTAGATTTTTGACCTCCTTTTTCATCCCCTTTTTATCTGCTTTCCCATGATCAACAAGAAGCTTTACTACTACATCACTTTTCTCAGCTTCTTTCTTTGTGTATCTGCTCCATCTACCTCAACCTCAGCATCATCACTAACATCAACAAAAACAAGACTAGGTGGATTTGCAATTACTTTACCGTTCCTTATAGTGATGTCTAAGACATGACTATTATTCCTCAAATTGGAAACCATGTTATTAGGAAATTCTTATTTCTGTGTTTAAATCAGAGTGGAAAAAAGTTGGCTAGATTAGGTCTTTAAATACTTGACGGAAGCGAAGTGTGAATCAACGAGCTGCGTCACATTGTCAAGGTCCTTATTGATACCATTGATCCCTTTTTCAAAGGATTCATACTTCTTCAAAAGATCTCTATCAGCTCCTCTATACAGAAGGAACTTCCAGCCTCTCTATCTCTGCTTTTTTGGGGAACATACAAACCCCTCTCTCTCCGGTCATCATCTCTTCTATAAGTGTCTTGCTGATAATCATCTCTCCTTCGCCAATCATCTCAATCCCAAAATTTTGACCATAATTACAAGTTTCCTAGTAAACCCTACTTGATTCACATAATTCACCTCTTCTTCAGTATACGAATAATAATCATCATGAATAGAAGCTTTACCCTTTGACACCATAACATTTATATTACCCAATATCATCTTCTCTATGAAGTCTATCTGTGTCTCCAATATGTGCCGTCTCTAGACCCCTCTCATCTTCTCTTTTCCGTTGCTCAGATGATATCAAGACTTCATTAACACTATCTCCCATATCTAAATCTCGTGTCTTGCAAGCCCTATTTGTCTTTGTATCTTCATCCAAGCTCTCAGTGATAAGATCAAAATTATGCGTCATACACTATAAGAAAAATAGCCTTTAGTGACCAAAATATTACTGACCACATGTAAATTGGTCACTAAAGAGTGTATTTGGTGACTGAAAAAACTGAGGTCATTATTTTTGGTCAACATACTAAATTTAGTAACCAAAAATAAAATTGTCACTAAAGTAGTCACTAAATGTATTAATTTAGTGACTCAAAGTTATTTAATCACTAAATTGGTCACTAAACTATTTGAAGGGAAAAAATCTCCCAAATTGACCAATTTGGTTACTAAATGATTTGGCGGGAAAATTTCTGCCAAATTGGCCAATTTGGAGGGGAAAATCCCACCAATTTGGTAAGGTATTTTAGTAACTGAAATTATTTTGGTCAAATTTG
>JBDJHY010272056.1:0-10334 GCA_039654485.1 Withania somnifera
AAGAGTGTCTCATCCTTTGGTGGGATATGAAAACCCCTACACACAGGGTAATGTATGGACTTTATCGCATTATGCCTTGTGGTATGTCAGTTATAGAAACTCACAAGAGAAGTAAAAATGGATAGTTTTGAAAGGAAAAAAGTGAAAGCTTGTTTTTTAACTAAGTTTTTATCTTCTATTAAAAACTGATTAGTTAAGTTGTTTTAGCTGAGTTTACATGAGATATGAGATTTTTAATTGTTTTATTTATAAAATGTTAATTTTCTTAGTTGAGTTAGAATTAAATTTGAGATTTATCAGTCATGCATTGTGTAGTACTTATCATTACATTACATAGCCTATTTTATATCTGCGCACGTACTTAATACATATTTTGTGTGTTGTTTTACTCTTGATGCATGTGTTAACCCCCACGCAAATATTTCCAACCATTCAGACGTTTGAGGTTCACACTGCTTACATTCTTAAAAGACTAAAAGATTGGTGACTCCTCACTTAGTTCGAGGGAAAGCTATGAATTTATTTTATTTTTTTGATATCAGGCTTGGACCTTAGCTTTATTATTTATTATTTCATTTATTAGAGACTAGAAGTAAACTCTTGTACTAGCAATCCATTATTTAGCTTGTCGAGGCTTTCAGACTGAGATATATGGTTTTGAGATTCGAGTTTATCTATTCTTTTATTAATACTATTTATTGATTATTGTTAGGATCCTATTGCACTTCTGATATTATTACTTCCACTGAGTGATGTTAGTAGAACTATGCATAATCCAAGTAGTTTTTTTCAGGCAGCTAAGGCAATTTAGTGTCTAAGGATGCCAGTACAGCCTAGGGTGAGCATGGGACGTGATAATCTTGTTATTATATCCCTAAGTTTATTGAGTTTTAGGAGATGTATGAAAGCCAGAGTTAGGTAGAGTCTTAGTTATGGTATGAATTGCAACATACTTATAGGTGAGAGGCAACTGAGCATTTAGGAAAGGTTTCTCTTTATTGACGTCTATTTTATGATTTAGAGTTTGACTCCAAGATATTTCTTTTTTCTGACTTGTTCCTTGAGAATTCTTAATCATGTCTCCATGCTGATCAACTTTCCAAGATGGGAACATGAACCAGCAGAATCAGGCTCCACCATCTCCAGAGCCACATCAGCCACCAGCAGACATTACCACCACAGAGTTAGGCAACAATGATGCATCTGATGGCTCAGACAGTGATGGGATAGGATCAACAGCCACTTCAGGTCCCGTGGTTTAGCCAGTTACTCTTAATGTTGGAGTTGTAAGGGTGAGGGAGTTCCTAAGGTTAATTCCTCCAGAGTTCCATGGTTCAAGGACTGTGGATAATTTGGAGAAATTTATTGGGGAGGTTTATTAGATTTTTGATATGATGAGAGTTCTTGATGTTGATATTTCCAAGTCTTTGTATGATTTGTGGAGGAAGAATAGGGGATTTAGAGTTGTTCCACCATCTTGGGATGAGTTTGAGACTACATTTATAGGTCGATTATTTCATAAAAGTAAGGGTAAAAAAAGGTTTTGTGAATTTCTGAGCTTGGGGAAAGGCTTTATGTTTGTGACTGAGTACAACATGAAGTTTAATAAGTTATAAAGGTATGCTCTTGATATGATTGATGAAATGCATACCAGGATAGATATATTTATGTCTGGTCAATCTTCTCATTTGATTCAGGTAGGGAGGTGCTGAGTACTTATATGGACATTGGTAGACGAATAGTGGATATGGATAAGATAACAAAGAATATGGATAAGTATAGAGAGATTCAGGAGAGTATGAGGGGGAAGACTAGTCATTTTCATTGCTAGTCAGCCTAAGTCTAATGGTTTTAGAAAATAATGACAGCATTGGGGTTTTAGTGGACCATTCATTAGTCAAACCTTCGAAGAATCAACAAAACAAAACAACTCATTCAGCTCAGTAGGGTAGTGCTACTATTAGTGAAACGTGTCGTAAGGTCCATTAGGTTCAGTGTCATCTTGGGTAGAATTGATGTTTTGGGTGTGGTCAGACTGGTCACAGTCTTTGTGCTTGCCCTTCGAGGAACTATTATTCTTGTGAGATGCCAAGATACTAATAAAGAGGTTGTCCAACAGTTCATCAGAGTGGTGCTAAACCACAGACTACTACTCCCGAAGCATCTCCAGTAGCACGCTAGCCTCAATAGGGTGCTAATACTTCTACCGATGGAGGTCAGTGCCAAAACCATTTGTATGCATTGGGTTCTTGTCAGGAATAGGAGCAATCAGATGATCTGGTGACATGTGTGTGAGAGTTAATGAAGTGGTTGTATATGTATTGTTAGACCTTGGAGAAACTCTTTCTTTTGTATCTCTATATGTTGATAGATAGTTTAGTGTAGATCCTAATAATTTTTTTGAGTTATTCTCGATTATTATGCCTGTTACTGATCCCATTCTAGATGAGAGAGACTGTTGTAGTTGTCCCATTTATGTTATAGTGATGGTTGTTCCTGCTGATTTGCATGAGTTAGATATAGTAGATTTCAGTGTCATTCTAGGAATTGATGACTCCATTCATGTCATGAAATTTTCAACTGTATAACTAGAGTTGTTCTCTTTCAGCTTCATGATAGAGTTGTCCTTAAGTAGAACGGTAGTAGAGCTTTCCCTAAGGATAGGTTTGTTTTTTAGTTGAAGGATAAAAAGATGATTGCTAAGGGGTGTCTTTATCATTTGGTTTAAGCTCAGGATCCTGAGTCCAAGACTCCTGATATCTAGTCTTTCCTTGTAGTTTGAGAGTTTCCAGATGTGTTTCCTGGGATTTACCTAGAGTCCCTCTCGATAGAGAGATAGACTTTGGTGTAGATCTTATTCCATACACTTAGCCTATTTCTATTCTTCCATATATAGAATTAAAGGACCAGTTAGACGATCTTCTAGACAAGAGTTTTATCTGTCTGAGTGTGTCTCCTTGGGGTGCTCCTATCTTGTTCATGCATAAGAAAGATGGTTCCCTCCATATGCGAATTGATTGCCTTCATCTAAAAAAAGTCACAATCAAGAATAAGTATCCTATTCGGAGGATAAATGACTTGTTTGATCAACTGCAAGGTGCTATCCATTTTTCTAAGATTGATCTTCATTTTGGTTATCATTAGCTTAATGTCAGAGAGTCATACATTCTAAAGACAAATTTTCATACTTATTACGACCATTTTAAGTTCGTGGTCATGTATTTTAGTTTGACTAATGCTCTTGAAGATTTCATGGACCTCATGAACATAGTTTTCTATCCCTGGTGTTGAGTAGTCTGATGCTTGTTAGAAGAGGTTTCAGGAGTTGAAGTCTAGGTTGACATCTGCTCTGGTGTTGACTTTGCCTGATGGTTTTAAGGGTTTTTTATGTATTCTGGTGCTTTAAGAGTTGTACGGAATGTGTTCAGATGTAGCATGGTAAGGTTGTAGATATCTTAAGGTCTATGAGAAGACTTATCCTACCCATGATCTTAAGTTGACTTATGCATACACTTTGAAAATTAATTTTCCCAAATGCATTTGTGAACTTTTTGTACTGATACACAAAAGAACACTCGTGACATGATCTATAAGGCTCAAACATTGATTAATAATGTCCTTAAAAAAATATTTGCTCAAAGAAACCAATTGAAGTCAATCAATGAGTATGATGCATTCAAGTGAAGAACACTTACATCAAACAAGTCCCTTTGTCTAGCAAGAAGCATAGCAAGAAATGAGGGATCAGAAGAAACACTCACTCTCAAAAAGTTTGCTTGAAGACTACATCATAGGCTTGCCCATGTATTTTGTTGCACCTTATGTAGTCCGACTCTTTTGGATATTACAAAAGTCTTTCCTTGGTTCATCGTGAGCTGCTAGATAGGGTTTCCTTTTGGTTATAATGATTCTACCAACTCAAAGTACTTAGTGTTACCTTTCTTTCCTGTCATTTCCAAATTAACCCCACATTGTTATTTATTTTTTACCTATTTCAGCACTAACATTTGCTTGCACCCATATGAGTCCCCTTCTCAGTCTAAAGTACAAAATGCTTATTTACTCATATATATATATATATATATATCACCAATAAAATAGTAAATGGTACAACAAAATCATTTTTGAGCTTCAAGATACAATAGCTTTAAGAAAACTCCCCGGACTTAAGTTACATGAAGAACTCAAGTCAATTTTGGTTCAAAAGGGTATTATGAAGAACATGTTATGTCTTGTTACAAGGTTATCAAAGAAATAAGTTAAAGCTCAACTTGTTGCAGACTCTGCCACTATACTCAAAATTTGGGAGCTAATAAGGAGAATTTTGGGGTTCACTCACGTTTTAGGTCCTAAGTTCATTTATCCAAATTCAGTTTGCTCAAGCTTAGAAATGGATCAATAGGGAAAGTTTTGAGTGGATGTATAGTAAATCAATTCAAAATATCACATCTCATAGCACTCACCAGAGCATTATACACAATGAAAAAAGTCTAAAAGACCTATCACATTCATGGCACAATCATTGAAAGAGAACCACAAAATCAATGCAAGACACTTATGTTTACATCATAAAAGCTTCATGGTCATAGATTTTCCTACAATTTAGGAAAAACGAGAGCAAGTAGAAAAATGGTGGGTCTATTTTTTTTAAAATTGAATTTTATAAACTCAAGGACTTGCTACGATGATGACTTCATAGAAGTACCAATATAGTATCAACAGGTAAAAGCTAATGTCTGAAATGACTAAATATCAACAATAATAACATTTATAGAAAAAGCTTCATCTACAACAATGAGTTTTCAATACAAAAAACGACTACAAAATGTTAAGAGGAAAAAAAAAGAAACTACCACAACTACACGATGATTATAAACCAACAAGAAAAACACCAATCCATAAATAAACAAGTAAAAGTGAGAGTAGAGAAGCCCCCCAGGATGAGATAATTATGTGGAATCTAGTTCGGGGCATCAGTAGTAGGGTCCGGTCCAAATATGGACTGTGTGAATTGTTCCTCTGTAAATGGGAAACGGGAAATATATGGAGTGGTAGATAGATAAAATGTCTCTACAGTGTCCTTAGCTCCACTCCCCCCCCCCCCCTGAAGTGATTTCAAGAAATTATCTCCACAAGGCCTTTTGAAACATATCCACATCCATTGATGTTTTCCTGGTGAACATCTAGGTCTCTAAGACAAATAAACACGTCATCTGTCTAGAAAATGGCAGGATAATTAAAATAAAAAACATCTTCATCACCTGTAGTAACTTCCATATAGGCAATTTACACATCCTCATCAATATCATCAACATCATCAGAAACAAACACTAATCGAAATCAATGTAAAAATGAAATAAACAAAAGATATGCGATATTCAATAAACTAATATTGTCAAATGGCTTCTCTCCATCACTAATCAATTTGGTACATTGCCAAATAGGCCGGTTGCATCATCCAATCATCTAGTGACCTCCTTTATTACTTTACCAACTTTGTACCTTACAAGAGTGCCACTCACCATCACCAAATGGAGCAAAGCTGCTTCAAAATAGGCAGTTCCATCACCCAAATATCCAGTAGCTTCCTTGGGAAGTTGATCAATTTGGCCTATCGCCCTTTAGGCCTCCCCCATCGCCAAATATGTTAGCAAGTATCCAAATGGGGCAACAACATTTCCCAAATATCTAGCAATTCTGTCTTAATTCCTTTATTACTTCCCAACATTGTAGACCCTCATTTGGCTCCAACCAAGCTCTTTCAAAGCCTCACGAATATAGCTTGTAACTCCTCGAGGTCCATAGCTTAACTCCGTGTGAAGGGCCTTGATGGGTACTTTCTATCCATGCTTATATCATCCTCCCCTTCTTGCAAAGGGTTTGACCTCGAATCTGTAGCATCACCTACAACACAAGGGTAAAGATCGTCGATGTTGAATATATTATGAACATTATACTCACTTGATAACTCGATCTTGTAAATTGTTATTGATTCGTTGGAGCACTTTGAAGGGGCTATATCCATTAACGTTTAGCTTCTTTTTACGATCTTGTAGGAACCTCTCCTTTCGAAAGTGAAACTATACCAAATTGTTTGGTAAATATCATCCTCTTTTGCCTACACTTCTTCCTTTAAGCCATCCTAGAGTTGTTATTTTTTATGGCTTCCCTCACCATAGAGTGAATCTTTAACAATTCCTTTGCCCTTTGTTTTGCATCCTAACTTACAACAACATCAATAGACAAAGGGGTTAAGGTTAAAGGAAAAAATGGTTTAAACCTATAACATGATTCAAAAGGAGTCATATTAATAGAAGAATGATAAGGTAAATTATAAGAAAATTTAATCAAAGGAAAATTCCTCCCAAGAAGTTGAGGATCCTCTAATCATACAACGAAGCAAGTTCCCAAAGAGTCTAGTTTACTACCTCGATTTGCCGATCCATTTGAGGGTGGAAAGAAGTGGAAAATAAAAACTTAGTACCGAGTGTACCCAAAAGACACTTCCAAAAATTGCTAAGAAATTTACAATTTCTATCACTAACATAGTTTAAGGGGCTCCAGGAAATTTAAACATATGAACTTCAAAATGAGATGCAACATGTGATGCATCATCACACTTGTGGAATGAAATCAAATAAGACATTTTTTAAAATCTATCCACTACCACAAATATCCTATCATTCCCCCTCTTAGTCCTAGGGATTCCTAACACAAAAGAAATGTCCATCCAAGGACTATTAGGAGTAGGAAAAGGAGTGTACATACCTTGGGGCCGAATTGTAGACTTGGATTGCCTGCATAGTATATGTTGTTCACATATTCTTACCACATCATGCCTCATATTTGGCCAAAAAAATTGCTCTATGAGAATATCAAGGGTCATGGCTACACCAAAGTGTCCTATAAACCTACCACTATAAGCTTCCTTGATTAATAAGTCTCTCTTTGAACACATAATCTTCCATATTTGAACAAGTAGCCATCAACCGATTGAAACCTATCAACTCGTTTTCCTTGACAAACTAATCAAAAGTATCTTGAAGTTGGAATCCGAAGAGTAGAATTCCTTTAAGCTTTAACATACCATCAATTCATATATCAAGGTGTTGACCAACACAAACCTCTTATTATCAAGGTGTTGACCAACACAAACCTTCTTGATAGCATTCGCTACCACATTCTTTTTTCCTTTCTTGTAGTCGATCATATAAGGAAAGGTCTCAATAAACTTCACCCATTTAGCATGCTTCTTGTTCAACTTTGATTTCCCTTTGAGATGCTTCAAGGACTCATGATCTATCCTTACCACGAGCTCATTATGCCATAAATGGTGTTTTCAATGAGCCAACACCTGCACAAAAGCATACAACTCCTTGTTATATGGAGTAGTTCAAGAAGTCATAGTTTTTCATTAAAGTAGGCCAAGGGCTTCCCTTATTGCATCAAAACACTGCCAATACCAACGTCGAAGGCATCACATCAATCTCAAATGCTTTGTCAAAGTTGGGTAGTTACAGGAATAGTGAAGAACCCGACAAGTCCTTCAAAGTCTGAAGGATTTTTCTTGTGCCTTTTCCTAAAGAAACGGGACATCCATTTTTATCAATTCAATCAATGGATAAGGACAGTTCTAAAGTCTTTCGTAAATTCCTTATAGAAGCTTATTGTTCCATAAAAATCCTCACCTCGATTTCATTATTGGGAGTTAGATGAGATCTAATAGGCTCAACCTTTTCTTCATCCACTTCAACACTATTAGCATTAACAAGAAACCTCAACAAGACCACCTTCTCAACACAAAACGAACACTTTTTGAGATTAGCATACAACCTATCTTTGAGCAAGACATCAAATACTTTACTCAAATAACTCACATGCCCTTCAACTGAATCTCTATACACAAGTATATCATCGAAATAATGACTACAAACTTATTGATGAAGGTTTTCAAAACATGGTTCATTAACCTCATAAAGGTACTTGGAGCATTGTTCAAGACAAAAGGCATGACTAACCACTTGTATAGCCTACACATTGTTTTGAAAGTTTTTTTTTTCATTCATCATCTGATTTCATTCGAATTTGATGATAGATATTTCAGAGGCCAATCTTTACAAAGATACTTGCACCCTTAATTTCACCTAGCATTTGATACAACCACGCTTTATGGGGTATTGGAACTTGATAGTGATTTTTTTGACCGCTTGAAAATCAATACACATTTTCCAAGTGCCAAGGGGACCATAAAGTATAAAATTGTCCGGGAACTGGGATTCTAGGAATTTTTGCAATTTAAGGGGTCCAATTCGGTGGATCTCCATCCTAAAGGGAGGTGACCTAGCCAATTTGGTGAACCCAAGGCTGTTTGTCAAGTTTAGATCACCAAAATTCGATAAGGGTTGGTCAATATTGGCAAAGTTTAGGGGTACTTGAGTCCTCCTATACTTTTCCTAGATTTAGTTGGTACTTTGACCCTTTCTCATAAATTCCTTGCACAAATACTTTTTGTAATCTTTCTTCTTTCGGAACTAAACCACCTTTTTAGATATTCTTCTTCAACAAGATTTGAATAAAATTAAGAATAATGAAGAATACCTAAATTACCAACTATTTTAAATTAACTTAGAGTTCAACAAAATTTGAGATTATGGTCTACGTGTTATAGAGAACAAACCCCAATAGTGTTCAACCTTTAATTTCGAGCTAACAAGACACCCAATTTAAAATCCACTTGTCTTAACCTTCAAAGTTTGAAGCTCTTCAATGGTGAAAACTTTGAAACTCTATCAGATTAAAATGATTCTGAGATTTAGACTCTAATACACTAGATGAACACAAATCTACTGCTAGAAACTCAACCAAGACTCAATTTCACTCGATTTTTTTTTTTGAATTTTTGAATTACCAATTTTTAGGGAATTTCTAATTTATGAACCTAGAATTGAGATTTGTGGAAACAAACCTCTAATATAAGTTTTGATATCGAATTATACTTTATCAATAATCGAAACTAATGAAAAAATAAAATAGATAAAAGATATGCAAAATTCGACACAGATAAATCAAATTATGGGAACTAGGATTGGATACCCTTACCTTCCAATCTATTCTAATTGAAATTGAAAACCCCAATTCAATTAACAAACTAAAACATAAAAGACTAGCTACAAATTGGGAGCACTTTGATTAGTTGAACAAGAAAAAATTGCCATACAACCAAGAGAATCTACTCCTAGTTGCACTCTAGAATTATTCTACGAATTGCAAACTAAGATTGTAACTACAATTACTCTAAGCTAGAGTTTTACAAGCTTTTAAGCTTAATCATCAACATGCATCAAAACTAAGTAGAAAATAAATCAAGGTTGTTATTTATAGTATTGGCTTCACAAGTAAAGGCACTATTAAAAAGATAGCCAAAATTAAGACTTCCATGCTACCTAACATCTCCAAAAGGCTTTACTCCATCGTGAATCAAGTTAGTGCATCACCAAATAGGCTGGTCGCATCGCCTAATATTCTAGTGACATCCTTTATTAGTCGAGCAATTATGTACCTCGTTAAACTACCACTAAACATCACCAAATAAGACGGTGTTGTACCAAAATGGGTAGTTCCATCACCCAAATATCTAGTAGTTTCCTTGGGTAAATGATCAATTTGGCTCATCACCCTTTTGGCCTTCTCCATCACCAAATGTGTTGGCGAGTCGCCAAATGGGGAAACACTATCCCCTAAACATCCTGCAATTATTTCCTTATTCATTGTGCCTTTACATATTAGTAAAAACTCCTTTGGATCAACCCAAACTCTTCCAAATCCCCCTACTTTACAAATATAGTTTTTGTAGTGACTCGTTCGGTCATTTCCTTTCCTTCTTCCTTTCTGTACTTAGAGTTGTTTGGTAGTTTCCCCAAGTAATTTGTAACTTACAAGAACTGGTAGCTCGGTGCCCTGGTGATACGAATCTTATGACGAGACATACAAATTCGGATGACAAAAATACAAAAAGTAAAGATATGGGGAAATTATCAACTAAATAGAGCAATAAGTCAATAATCCCAAGAGAAACAATAAGATGAGAAGGAAAGAACAGAAAAATACCCGAATTCATTATTATTGAAGGGGGAAGTAAATTGTAATTCATGGAATGAAAACTCAGTTGAATCCACAAATAAGCATCCAATATGAACGACAAGTAAAGCAGTACTAAATCAACAATCGAATATAACCCATTGCTAAGCCTAGATTGTAACCCTACAATCTACCCTAAAAAAATTTAATAGCTTTAACAAAGTCTTCTGACTTTAGTTCCAATTCTTCATTGTCCA
>JBDJHY010272087.1:0-19803 GCA_039654485.1 Withania somnifera
ATGATTTGATGGTCAAGATTTGGCATGTTTATTACATGCGGAAGGTTATGTCCCTCACAGGCCCTATAGTTTAAGTTTCTATACAAGCCTAGAAAAAAGGTATACAATGGAAGAGAGGTATACAAAGATGTCTCCCATGGGTTCTGCCTTGCGAGCCATAGTTTTGGAGGAGGAGCGTGATAGGTTTCTATTATAGCATATTTATATTTATGGACCCCTTGCATTACATATTTTTCTTGTTGTTTATGCCTTTTAGTCCTAAGAGGAGGTCACCTTAGGTTCTTCCTTATTTGGGTGTGTCTACTGGTATTATGAGATGCCAATAGCTTTTGCTTGCCTCTCCAGCTTATTGGGTGTCCCACTAGTAGTATAGGATGCCAGGTAGGGTTTCATTTGCTATTCTCTGTGTTTCCCTTATTGACTTGTTTCCTTCCTTGTTACTAGTATCTATTATCTTATGTTTTCTGGCTCTTTTAGTAGTTTGTAGCCTTAGACGTATTTGGTTATTGCACTAGAGCTTCAGGTATGTGTCGCAATGTATTGACTACCTTTGTCTATAGTTTCCTTTGATAGAGTTGTAGCTATAATTTGGCTCTATTTGCACTATCGTTATATGTTATCCCCACTAGTTAGTTGTTGGTTATCTTACATTAACTATATAGTGTAGTTGTGTCTCCTTTTATATCATTGTTTAACTAGTGGCCCAGGTAAGTGGCCTTTCTTCTCAATTGTTCTACTCGTTATCTTGTATCTTTATTAGGCTCTTTCGCACATGGATGTCTAAGTAGTTAGTTACTTTTCTTACTCCTGGATTCTTAGATTCTTCCTTTATTATTATTGCTTCCTTGCTATTTTTCCTTCCACTTCAGATCTTGATGTTAAATTATTTGTATCTTGTGATGCTCGGTCCACCATTGATGCCTACTGGGTACCGGTTGTATTTGGTACTCAGACTACACTTCTACATCTTTTTTGTTGTGTAGGTTTTAGTACGAGTTATCTTTTGATGATGTTTTTCATGATGAGCTGCACTTTGGAAGTCTTTGGAGGTTATAGTGAACTCATGGCGTTTGAGCATCCCTTCTTCATCAGTAATAGATCTATCACCGCTTGTATTTAGAGGCACCTTGTATTTGGTCTTATTTAGAGTAGTTATTTCCCTATCTTGTATATAAATGCTTTCTATACTACTGATACAAGGTCTTGGGATGGTTGTCTTTGATTATGTTTGTTTATGTTCTCTTCTCTCTTTCTTTAGCTTCTTTCTTAAAGTATTATGAAGTATAGCCCGTTACTTGCCACCCTAGGCTGGGGAATAGACTTGTCTAAAAGTGGGATATGGTGGGCGCCATCATAGCTCAAGTTTTGGATTGTGACAAAGTGTTATTAGAGATTAGGTTCACCAATATCATTGGTATGGAGGTAGGTGTCTAGTAGAGTCTCTTAGATTGGTACGTAGACATTTGTATCCTATCTTTGGTAGGCTATAAGGTGCTTTTAGGAAATACTCACTTTTTGGCTTCTTTTTTGTGCATGATCTTCATTTTAGTTTTTGGAGATCTTGATTGAATTCACTCCTTCATTGATGATTCGTGCAGGGTATTCATTAGGTACAAGTGATATTTCTACCTAGCAGCAAGGACTCCAGTGAAGCCATGATAAGGGCCGACCTCGAGGTCGATCCCGAGGTGTGTTGAAGGGTCAGACAGTCAGAGTTTAATTGTAGCAAGTGTATCTTCCATAGCAGGTAGTCTATGATGGAGTCTGTAGCATAAACTTTTTGTGTATCTAGTATATTATTATGGTTGTCAGCTATGGTAGGAAGAAGGTCCTTAGATGGAGACCAGTCATCATCCAAGAAGCAGCAGAGAGTGCCCAGGCTCCACCAGTTCAGCCTCGATAGTTTCTTCAGTTTTGTTAGTTTAAATGATAACAACAAGGCCAAATGTGATTTTTGAGAAATAGTGGGTGTTCAACATACTCCCTGTTTCACTTTTTAGAGGCCTATGGCCAAAGGTTGGTTTCATTAAGTTTGAGAGAATGGATTTAGAATAAGTTGTAGATTTGAGACAAGATGTCCGTGTAGGTTTGTAATGAGATGATTGTTATCATGAGTTTCTTTAGTATGGGAAACGGTTGGACATTATTAAGCCCATAGATTATGGGTAGGTTAGTAGCTTTGTGAGAAATCTTAGGAGATCCAGAGATGGTCAACCAGATCAAATTAGGCACAATATTCAAGATTTAGGTCAGATTTGTCTCGGTTGAATTTGGATTCTTTAGGTCGTAATGGTTATAGAAGTGTATCTAATAGTCATGTTGAGATTGGTGCTTCAGAAAGTCTTTTAGAGTGTGATGATTTCAGGATCTATGCCATGGTTTTCCTTACGCGATAACTTTTTTAGAATACTATTATTCACATCTTCGCCCTAATGGGAAGTTAGAGAGGTTGTTAGTTGCAAAAGTATGTGTTTTCTTATGGAGGGATTAGATTTTGAGCAAGGGAGGGTCCCAATTATGGATGTTTCGGTTATCCTAGTCAGCAGTTCTTTCTAGGGACTTTTATCCTCCGATTACTGTTAGCATGCAGAGTACTAGGGGATGGCCTAGGGTACTCTAGTTGAGTTCTTGTTTGATTCCATTAGTGCTTCTAATATTTTCTCTACCTTGTATTATATTTCCTAGATTGTAGTGATTCTTTATTCTATATTACAGGCTTTGTTTTGTATTTTTTGTTAAGGTTTAGACCATGGATTGCTTGTGATTGCCTATGTTGTTTCGAGGCTTTATCATGGGTTGGTTTTAGTGCACAAGGTGATGTTTTTCATTTTTTGCTTGGTTTTCGATTCATGGTTATAACAAGCTTGGTAGGTGGTTGTAGTTACCACTAGTGGATTATGAATAATTAGTTGGTACTTGATATTCGTGCTGGATTCTTTATGTTGGCGATAATATCTTCTGGAGAGTCATACTCCCCTCCAAATTTTCGAGCCTTCAACTATTTTCTCTCGTATTGCTCCATGGTGTTGTTTCAAAAACTCATCTCGTACTCTCCAGTGAGTTTTGGTTCATCTAGGTATGGCTCTGGCAGTGGTGGTTAAGTTGATAAACATGGTGGTAAGGTAACTAGTAAGAATATTGTTGGATTTTAGTGGCGAAGTTTTGATAGACACATTGTCGGGTTGGATAGACTACCAATCGACTGGGGGGGGTGGGATATATGAGCCAATATGCTCTCACTAGTCTGTGCCTTTAGGTATCCTCTATGCCTTGACTTTCGTAGATGAAAGCCCTTTTAATGGTGGATGTTATAATGACCTAGTTGGGGCATTATTGTGTCTCTATGTTGTTCAATGTTTGGAGCTTTCTTGTAGCTGCCCAAAGTGACATATGGATTGCTGGGAACAATAGTTGGTTCCTTAGAAGTTTTTGTATTTATCTTAATTTTCTATTTTTGGAGTTTTAACTTTAGAATTAGTTAACTCAAGAATAAACCAAAAAATAAAACGTGGTACGTTTTCCTCCGCCTAACACAGCTATGTGTGCATAGTAATATGCTTTCTACTCTTATAAGTATTAAACTTGTCAATGTTGTATATGCTCTTAGATGTCCATATGGCTAATGACAAGGACACCCACAATAGCAAATATATTTGATCAACTAACCTTTGGAACTATTGCTTTATGCCGAAGAAATTAATCTGCATATACCATAAAGTGGAATTACTTTGTCTACAAGTACATACTTGTATATATACCACTTTCCTTCTAATGTATGAAATTCTTTTGAGAAGGAAGTCAGTATCAGTACTACTACTTCTCTCTTCTTTAACATTTTATTTATCAAGTTAGTTTAGCCTTTTAGCTTTAATTGTATAACAATTAGTAGCTTATAATAAGCTAAAGTGAGTCATTTTTTCTTTACTCTCTGCCACACTTTATGTATATATATATATATATATATATAACTTGCTCTAATATTTGTTAGATATTGACATGTTTTGTTGTATTGGTTCACATCTCTGAGAAACTTTAATGAAAAAAATATATTAATTATCTACAATAGGTTATCCAGTTTCAAATTTGAGGTACGCCAAGAGTGACAACGTTCTGAGGCGATTTAGAAGAATAGTGTTGTGAGTTCTTTACCCATCATTTTTAGATTATTTTTGTATTCATCTTCCCATTTAATTAGTAAAATATAAAGTATGGTACTCTAAACCTAGAGAGATAATATCTCACTCACATCTTAATGGATTAAGCCCAAATTTGAACCATGTATTCCTAGAATTGAGCTCTACATGTCAGTATTTTTATTTTTATTTTTTAGGCTATGACGACTATGAGCCCATTTTGGCCATAAATTCAACTTGAGATTTTGTATTGCAATATAATTCTCGTTCTTTTTATTTTGACTCATATGTTATGAATTTGAGAGTTTTAAGATCGTTTAATATATTCTATAGAGTTCAAGATTCATCTTCTCTTCTAGTCATCTTCACCTTCCTCCAAGAAGGTTACGATTTTTCTCTCTTAGACTGTCCACGTGTATGATATCTATAATAGACAGGCTATAATATGGGGTCGAAAATTAGGATTGGTGATCCTTTCTTGTGCTAATCACTTTGATGTCTGTTATAACTTTCCCGACATACTAACTATGCGTTTACTGGCTTGCAGGTCATTTTGTATGATATATACATTGCATTCCTCATGTACTCTCTTTTGTCTCCCTTAGTTGCAATAGTATTGCGGGTTATACCTTGATAACTATGTTGAGCATGTTGCTGGTCCCTGGACCGTAGATAATACTTATTGGATAAATTTTTGTTATATGTGCCTTTCCTAAGCATTGTTACTAGCTAGTTTATTTATGTCAATCCCCAGAGCCAGCCCCTAGGATGGACCGACATACTTAGCCAGTGGATTGCCTTAGCAGCCTCGAAAGAACTAATTGGACCATACATAACTCTATTCATATCACTTTGCGGAAGCAATAACAAAGGAATATGAAGTAGTGGACCTCACATCAGTCAATAGATAAGTAAATCAATAAATCAAAACAGTATTCAACTCTAACTCAACCTCTGTTTGAAAGCCACTATACACTAGACATTTGACAGCTAGGAAAATATCCCTTGCTAGCCTTAAAAATAAATAAAGAACATCTCTATCAATATGTATCTATTCAAAACAAAAGAATAAAATAACTCCATCTTTTCCTTGAAACAATGAGGACTCACCTATAATCAAATCCTAAGTGCAAATCTAATCAACCACGGGCGTCTGGAAGGCTAGATAGATCTACATGGGGTTACACTAATATAGAAAGTATGGGGTCAACACATGAAATGTACTGAGTATATGAGCAGGTGCAATAGGCTATGAATATAAATAACTCATTGCTATGCAATGCATGAAGAATTTAACTCTGACTCTCAGATACTAATTTAAATATATTCAACTTCAAAAACTCAACTAAACTAAGAAATTTAACAATTTTAATGAAAACAATTTAAAAGATTTAAAATCTCAAAAGTAAGAGTAAACTCATTTAAATTTCTTAACAACAACAGTTTTTAATAAAATATATAGAGACTCAGTTAAAAACACGCTTCTCTTTTTTACTCCAAAATTGCTAATTTTACTTCTCTTCAAAACATTCAATTTTAGATTCTTTTTGGGATTTTCTATAAATGACATACCTCAAGGCATAAAGCGATGAAGTCCACATATTACTCTATGTGTAGGGGCTTTGATACCCTGCCATAGGATGAGACAATCTTTCTAGTGGATCCAACTAGACACTCTAGGTACAACTAAGTGGTACCAAAATAAGACTCTATGCTAGAAACGTAGGTTATGGATATTGGGAAACTCATGCCCACCCTCGATTCTAATGCTCTTCCCATAAAAATATATCAACACTCAACACTATTGACTTAATGGAACACCCACAGGGAACAATATGTCAACTACAACATCAACACTCTAGACTAGTAGAACACCCAAAATGGAACCAACTAGCCAGAACATCAATTTAAACCACAATTGGGTAATACTCTTTAATAAAGTTATCAATTTGACACTTCAGAGTCAATTTACTCTCAAATTATAATTAATGCTAAACTCATCGTCAAAATCCTCAATGAGCCAAAATTATTCAATCCAGACATTCTTCACGTTCATACGCAAAATCATATAAAAAGTCAAGTAATTATGACACTTCAATGCTCAAATAAAATTTTAAGAATAAACCTTGAAAACAATCATCAATTCATACTTCAAAAGCTTTTTCCTTTCTTTTACTTTAATTATGAAAACATGCTAATTCATGAGGACTTTCATAATTAATTAATCACCATGAAAGCTTCACAATTCTAACTAGAAAACATCAAGTAAATTCTCACTTCAGGGAATCATAGTTTCTAGAATTAAGCAAGAACCTTAACATGCTTCTAAATCTTCAAAATCTTATTTAAAAAAGGATTTTTGGGCACAAGGATGAAAAGAGTCCTTGTTTAAAGGGAACATACCTAAATGAAGTCTTTACTATGCTTAAAATTGGTGATGGTGGTTTCCCCTTCACTTTGGATGGAAACCCTAAGTTCTTGAAACTCCAAGATTTGAGTTCTTCAAAATCTTGATTTTCTTTCTTAAAAATTCTTGAATTGTATGGTAGAATTTTATTATAGATCATAGATAATGATCGGGAATAGCTAGTAATACATGGTGTGAGTTTATATTGATATTGGAAGAAGAGAGGAGAAATCCTATGATTTTTCTTGAGAGAAAACTTGAGAAGAAAACTTTTCTTTAATTTAATTATAATATAGTGAATAGAGAATATGGGGTTTGGTTATTTATAACAACCCCAAGGGAAGCCAAATCAACTAAGTATTGAGTTTTAAAGAATGGAGAATATTCAAAACACCCCTAATAAAAATGGATAGATATGGAATGGATTTTTTATGGTTTTTCAAATGATCCATCTGTCTAGTTGATGGTTCTTCAAACGATTTTATCAAAATAGACTGCCTAACAGTGCTTCATTAAAATTGCCATAAAATTTTACTACGGACTCGAATTGACGAGTGGTTTGTTGCATTGGAAAATATAGTCATCGATATTTCTTTTGATATGTTATGGTTCACATAAATCCTCATATATTATAAGGTATGATCTTTTGAATTTTACTCTAAAAAAAACTTGTACGAAGATTCAATCGGTAAGAAAGTTTTCAACTCGGCTTCATATTAGGAGTTCCTTCCCAACTTAATTCCTATTCAACACTATTGAATCACTTAGAAAATAATATTACCACATTGAATAAAGTAATAGTCGGGTCAATTTCACGGCTCGTATGATAAATCTGGAGGAAGGTTACGACTTGTCAAATGACTCATCGACCTTTCCCCCTACTTGGATTACTAGATCACTTGATAGGTCTTCCTATATTCATTTGAAAGTATCACAGACCATTAAAATGATCTATGGGACGGATCAATCACTTAAGAAAAATTTTGGGGAATTGGAAGCGTTTCATGGGTGAGGTGACGAATTATGAAGGCCTATTACGATCCGTTGAAGGAACCGTGGAAACCTGACAATTCTAGATCAGGGTGAAATTTCATAGACACATTTTTTTTAAACCATATAACATCAAGCACAAGTTTTAAGGTGTTAAAATATCTCCCTCTTGAGATTTCATCCTCGACTGAAGAATTCAGCCACAGAATTATAATGATCCATTTGGGCATTTACTTGCCTTTCATTTTATTCTATATCTAGAGCTTCCCATTAGATTCCCTAGGTCATTTATGATTTGTTGGACCGCTAGCTTGGTTCCCTAGAAGTTCTATAGCCTATTATCTATGTTTTCCTGTTTTGAAGGCTTAACCTTGAAATGGTGGAACTTGAGAGTGAATTCTTAGTAAATGCTCTAGAAATCAAATTTTGACAATTTCATTAGCTCCAAATGACTTGGACTAGTTGGACCTTAAGTTCATGTCTCGAGATGTTCATTGTGAGTTAGAGCTATTTTATGAATATTTAGTTCAACCAAAGTATATTTGGATCCTAGGTGGGCTTTTGTGATCAAAATGTCAGATTAGAATTTTGATACTTCTATCAGCTCTAGAATGGTAATTTTAGGCTAGTTGGATCATTAGTTCACTTCCAGAGGTGTTCAGGATTATTTTGGGTGTGTTACTGAAAGTTACAAATTTGGCTCTTTTGATTGGTTTTGGTTTGGGGGCTCTCTTGACTAAAACAATATTCAATGCTCATTTCATTGATTTGGTTGAGTCCAGAATGTCATTTCAATGCTATGTACATTTTTAGTTTTTCAAGATCCGTGCTTGATTCCATTTTGAGACCTCATTGGAAGCTTTTGGAATTGAAGAAAAACAATTATGTTTCTGTAAGAATTATAGGCACAATGCCTTAATAATGATAACGTAGGTCTAGTTTGTGATTGCATAAGGTTAGTTTCTTATTTACCGAGATTGCGCAGTCCTTGATTGTGATTTTTTTGCTTTTGGGGAATGATTTTTCGCGATCGCACTGCATGTTTAGGTGATAAAACTGAGTGGAGACCTGCCAGGTCTTAACCGTGAGGCACTTAGATATGGTTAAGGCATCTAGTGCCTAAAAATACTAGTTCTACCAGCTGGGAGAAGAAATCAAACTCAAATACAATTTTTTTCTCTTAATTTCTTGACCAATATATATGATTTTTCTTAGGTGAATTATTTGGGATTGTTCATACATTTTTTGGAGTTCGTAGGTGTTCATTGTAACGTATTCTAAGGTCAATTTCTGTCTTTTTTCTTTTTTTTATGGATGCAACGTCTTGCACTTTTCCTATAAACTTTGTTTAACCAATTGAATACCTTCTGGTGGTCTAATTGTGCTCATTTTTGAACCATTTGTTCCTTGAGCTGAGGCTTCGTGCTAATATTTTAAATTATTTTTCTGAGCAATGGGGCCCGCGGGACTATATTTAGGCCTGTTTTCTGAGCCAAATTTCACTTGGCAATATGAGTGTCATTATTCATGTTTGGATCCCTAGATGTGTTATTTTATAGTTTCGAGCAGTTTTGGGTGTGTTCGGAGCTTCGAGAAAATGTTGTGCACTTTTTGAGGATTCTCGCCGGTGCCCGGGTAGGTTAGGTTACTTATCTTTAGACTGGATTATTATAGAATGCTTGTGTGGTGTGGAAAGTTGTATGCGATGGCTATTAGTTTGGTTGTCCTATTGCATTATTTTATTTCCTATTTACTTGCTTCCAGGGTCCTGTGGAGGGACGTAGAGTGTGTTGGGATATAAGTAGTTCTCCTGGCCATAACGCTGGCAACTTTGAATCCTATTGGCTGTGTTGAGCCATTATAGGACTAGTGAGTGAGTAAAGTTCTTAGGTGGTGGCCTCAGGCTGATCCTAATCAGTTGTTTTCTTTTTTATTATTATTGTTGTACCGTGATCATGCATTTTAGATATTGAGCATTGGTAAATTAAGAACGAACGCGGCTGAGGGATGTGGTATAAAGGTATTGATAATGTAACTAAAACTATAGGTTTATGTCTAATAACAAAAAAGGGATTTTCTTACTTATATGTATACATATGCCACGACCACCTAATGGTATGGCGCTAATTTCAGAATATAACCATAATAAAGTTTTGACTGTGATAAAGTTGTATCTTGGGCACTATTGATATTGAGGCGCAAACCTCTTGGGGCACAATCCCCTCTATTGATATTAAGGCGTGGACCTTCTGGGGTGCAACCCTTACTATTGTTTTTGAGGTGCGAACCTCATAGGTGGGGTCCATACTATTGATATTGAAGCATGGACCTCTTGGGGCGCTTACCCCACTATTTATATTGAGGCACTAACCTTTTATGAACTATTGTTATTGAGGCACAGACCTCTTAGACGGGGCCCACACTGTTGATATTGAGGTACGGAGCTCTGGGCGCGAACCCACTGTTGATATTGAGGCGCAGACCTCCTAGGAAGGGCCCATACTATTGATATTGAGGTGTGAACCTCCAAGGTATGATCCCTACTATTGATTAAGAGGGGTGAACCTCTTGGTCGAGGACCCCATTATTTTCTCTGAGGCACGACCTCCTCGTATGAGATGGATATGTTTTGATTTACTTTTTCAGCATCCCTATGAATTCATTATACTTTTAGTGTTTGTATTTGTTGGGCTTAAGGGAGGAGTCACAATGAGTTTTGTTGTATTATTTGTGCCTACCAGTAGATGAGGTGTCAAGTAGGTTTTTGTGTGTTTCTTTTGTTTGTGCTTAGTGGTCTTATTGGAAGCCATTTGTGTTAATAGTTATTCCTTACATTATTTATATTTACATTTATGCCTCATTATTTATGGTTACCTTTTACAGTCTCTTTGGTTATAGTATGCTCAGATGGAGTTCAGGTACATTTTCTATAGTCTATTTTGGTCCTATGAGATATTTTATTATTCTAGTATGACAACCGTGCATAGACTACCCGTTTAGTTCTGGTACTTTCTTTCATTTACTAGTAGCTAGCATCTATTCTTCTTACCTTTTCTGTATCTAGAAGTTAGTTTTGTATTGCTTACTTACCATTATTTACTTGATTTACTTTCCTTGTAATTTCTTAACTTGTATTTTATTTTACCCCAGTCGGTCTATGATGCCTACAGGTACCCGTGTTTGGTACTCATGTTGCACATCTGTACCATTTTTGTGGTGTAGATCCAGTAAGGGTTATCGGAGGTGACGCGACTGTGCTTGGTAGATTTGCTAATTTGCATATACCTCGAAGTGCTTTGACGCTCGAGTTGATCTTGGCTTCCTTGCTATTATATATTTCTCTTTTGAATACTTTGTTTAGTAGTTCCTTATGCCATTGACACCAAGTTTTGAGATTTGGGTTGTATATGTTTATTCTTCCTTCCATTATTGTATATTTCTAGTTATATTATTAATTGATTGTTATTGTGAGTGGTTATAGCCCATTGCGAGTAGCTTCGGGATGTAAGGATAGGCTTTTGTAATGGAGGCTTGTAGAAGCCATCATGATCTGAAATTTGGGTCGTGAGACAGTGGTACAAGAGCTTAGGTTCACAGTCTCTTTAGGATTGGAGCAAGTACCTAGTAGAGTCCTATATATAGATGTATTAACGTCCGCATCCAATATTTGGGAGGCTATGGGGTGCCTTAGGAAAGCTCTCATCTCATGATTCTTGTCATGTATTAATACTCGCACCATTTATAAGAACTCACTTTGGCTTCACTCTTTCAGAGATATGCATACCCGAGATTCATCCGTAGATTGAGACCCTCCCCTAGTAGGTTAGGAGGGGGTAAGGGATGATGCTCAACTGATTGTTACTGCTCCAGCCACTAAACAACTGTAGGCAGCTCCTGGGCACCACCACAGTCCGCACCATCACTGCCTGTGGAATTCAAAGACTTGTTGTGGCTGATGCTATAGATGCTTGATAGGACATTAACAGATAGACCACAGTTGTATACTCAGGGAGCGACATAGGGTGTCACACCTCCCTTGGTATCTACATCCCTAGCAGCATTTCTAGTGCCACCAACTGCGCTACATCAAACTGTTATTTCACCCATACCAACACCAGTTCCTACTATACTCGCTTTTGAGGTGTGGAAGATATTAGACCACTTTTTATGGATTTCCCCCACTAGTTTATCGAGAGCATAGTGATAGGATCCCCATTAGTTTATCACCGTGTGTGAGGAGTCTAAGGAATTTGGAGTTATTAGAGATGCACGATGCCAACTTCACTTCTTATTTGCTTGAGGGTGCTGCTAGTCATTGGTGGCAAGTGTTCAGGAACTGTAGGTCACCGGGTTTAGTCCACTAACTTGGGGACAGTTTTGAGATTCCTTCATGGCTAAGTATGTAACCAAGAGGCCATGAATTTGATAGAGGATTCTAGAATAGCCGACAGTACTGGGCTTCATTACAGATTTCGATAAGGGATTGGTTAGACGACCCTTCAAGAGCCAAGCTCTAGGTTCACGAAGCCATGTTGAGGGTCCACACGGCCAGGTCAGAGAAGAGGGTGGTTTTTATGAGTGTGTAGGGATGGGTCACTATACCATATACTGCCCCCTGATTTTTAGAGATTATTTTGTAGAGGGATTCTATGATTGTGGAGATAGGGGCTATTATTCTAGGTATTTCCCTCGGTGCAGGGCTACTCAGACTACAGCTTCTCCTACCTACCCACTTCAGGTAGTGCTTCTAGCTAGAGGTGGACAACTCGCCTTTAGCGGGGCAATAGGAGGAGCTGGGGGGAGGAGTGAGAGGCAGAGGTGTTGAGCCACAGTAGGGTGGAGGCCGTTGTTAGTTCTGTGCTATTCTGGATAGGGCCAAGGCTGAGGCCTCATATGCAAATCTCACCGGTATGTTAGTTGTTTGTGGGCACTTAGCCTTGATGTTATTCGACCCTGGATCTATCTTATCTTTTGTATTTATTTATTTCGCCGCTCAGTTAGATGTTTATTGTGAGCTATTACCTGTATCCCAGAGTTTTTCTACCCAGTGGGTATGGTTATAATGGTGGATCGGGCATAAGGGTCATGTATGGTGTCTATTCAGGGTCACGACACTCAGATTGATTTGATTGAGTTAAATATGATGGATTTTAATATGATTTTGCGCATGAACTGGTTATCCCCTTATTGTGCGGTCCTGGATTACTATGCCAAGACTATGACCTTGTCTGTTTTGGTGTACCCCCAGTAGTGTGGCACAGTCCCACTAGCCATTATTCAATTCAGGTTGTTTCTTACTATGTCATAGGCTTATTTCCCGAGGTTTTCATGCCTACTTATCCCATCTTAGAGATGTTGGTGATTCTCTCTCCTCTGAGTCTATGCTAGTGGTTGGTGAGCTTGTGGATGTATTTTGCAAATGATTTACTCGACCTCCTACCCGAGCATGTTATTGATTTTGCTATTAAGGTTGAGCCGGGCAGCAGGCTCATTTCTATTGGCCTTTACCATATGGCCCTATATAGCTTCGAGAGTTGAGTGTCCATTTTTAAGATTTTCTTTATAGGGTTTTATCTGTCCTAACGTATCGCCTTGGAGTGCCATAGTGTTATTTGTGAGGAAGAAGGATGGTCTCCGCGGATGTGTATTAATTATAGGTAATTAACTAGGGTAGCTGTTAAGAATAAGTGTCCCCTGCCACATATTAATGACTTGTTTGACCAGGTTTAGGGTGCACAATATTCTCTTACATTTATTTGAGATTCAGGTACCATCAGTTTAGGATTCGGGATGAGGGTGTCCCAAAGACAACTTTTTAGATGAGGTATGGGCATTATGAGTTTTTGGTAATGTATTTTCGGCTGACTAATATCCCTGGAGCTTTTATGGATTTTATGACTCGCATATTCAGGCCTATTTAGACTCTTTTATGGTCGTATTCATCGATGACATATTGGCTTACTCGCGGAGTTGAGTAGAGAAAAAAAAGCACCTGAGGGCAATATTATAGACATTAAAGACTGAGCAACTTTACGCCAAGTTTTCAAAGTATGAGTTTTGGCCTTTTTTGTTTTGGTCCATATGGTATTAGATGCTGGCATTAGTGTTGATCCGGCCAAGGTGGCCGCTGTGTGTGATTGGCCTTGATCTACTACTATCATCGAGATTTACAGTTTCCTTGGGTTGGGTGGGTACTATCGCTGGTTTGTTTAGAGTTTTTCTTCTACCGTAACTCCCTTGACTAGACTGAAGCGGAAGGATGTTCCCAGGTAGTGGTCAGTGGAGTATGAGTCTAGCTTTTTTTTGGCTAAGGTAGATTCTGACTACCGCTTTAGTTCTTGCCTTGCCAGTTGAGGTCCAGCCTTATACAATGTACTGTGATGCTTCGCGTATTAGGTTAGGTTGTTTTTTGATGTATAAGGGTAATATTATAGCTTATGCATCGATACAGCTAAAGATTCATAAGCGCAACTACCCCACTTATGACTTAGAGTTGGTTGCGGTGATTTTCATGCTTAAGATTTGAAGGAACTATCTTTATGGAATCTATTGTGAGATTTATACCAATCACCGCAGTTTACTGTATACCCTGAGTCAGAGGGAGCTTAACTTGAGGCAGCGGAGGTGGATTGAGCTCCTGATGAACTATTATTTGAGTGTCCTTTATCACCCGGGCAAGGTTAATGAAGTTGCAGATGCCTTGAACCAGAAGGTGGTGATATGGGTACCCTAGCTTCTATATCCGTTTCTCAGAGGCCATTGGCTCAGGACATTCAGTCCTTGGCCAATATAATAGTTAGATTGGAAATTTAAGTGCAGAGTAGATTGTTGCCCATGTTGTGGCTAGGTCATCCTTATTTGATCTGATCCGGCAGTGCCATTATTAGGATCCTCGTCTAGTTTAGATGAGAGAAAGGGTTTTGAGGGGTGATTCCAGTTGGGCCACTATAGATTCTAATGGTTTATTGTGGGTTCATGGGCACCTAGCCATTTTGAGAGTTGGTGACTTGATTCAAACTCTATTACGTAAGACTCACCGCTCCAAATATTCTATCCACTCGGGTATTACAATGATGTAATGCAACTTGAGGCAATATTACTGGTGGTGGGTATAAGGAGAGCCATAACGTCTTTGTGTTTTTCTGTTTGAACAATGATCAGGAAAAGGACGAGCATCGGAGATCGGATGGTGAGATGCGGACACTCCTTATTCTTGAATAGAAGTGGGAGCGGATTACTATACACTTTATTTCAGGCCTCCCCTATACTTCTAGAGTCCATGATTGTATTTAGGTCATCGTGGATTGATTGATCAAGTCAGCTTATTTCCTACCAAGGCACTTGTCTTGGGTATGGAGAGGCTAGATGAGTTTGTATGTTTGTGAGGTGGTTAGGCTTCATGAGGTTCCAATTTTTATTATATCTAATCAAGGCACGCAGTTTACGTCACAATTTTGGAAGTTGGTTCATAAAAAAATGGGATCTAAGGTTGTGTTGAGTACAACATTTTACCCTCAATATGACGGGCAGTCTAAGAGGACTATTCAGGCACTTTAGGATATATTATGGGCTTGTTCTTATAATTTTGGTGGTAGCTGGGATAGACATTTGTCCTTAGCGGAGTTTTCGTATAATAACAGCTATCATTCCAACATTCAAATGGCATCTTTTCAGG
The DNA here is from genome assembly GCA_039654485.1 of Withania somnifera. Classification (NCBI taxonomy): domain Eukaryota; kingdom Viridiplantae; phylum Streptophyta; class Magnoliopsida; order Solanales; family Solanaceae; genus Withania; species Withania somnifera. Next base: position 15,206 of record JBDJHY010272087.1, read on the forward strand.
ACTTATACGGTAGTCATTGTAGATTTCCTATTGGTCGATTTTGTGGCGGAGAAGTTTGACCCTAGAGTTCTGATTGGCTTTGTGATATAGTGGACCAGGTCAGAGTTATTCAAAATAGGCTCCGGGTAGCATAGAGAAGGCGGAAGTCCTACGTGGATCATAGAATTTTGCCTGTATAGTTCAGTATTTGTGATATAGTTTTCCTCCGGATGTCACCCATGGATGGAGTTATGAGGTTTGGTAGGGGGTATGCTTTGCCCCAAGTATATTGGGTCTTATGAGATCACACAAAAGGTTGGAGATGTTTCTTATAGGATTGCCTTACCTCTAGAGGTAGCTGCAGTTCATCCAATATTCCATCTATCGATGCTTTGCTAATATGTGCCTGACCTATCCTATGTGCTTCACCGAGAATCTATGCAGATTGATGGAAGGTTGACTTGTATTGTGGAGCCGGAGGCCATTACAGATAGGGATGTAAGGCGGTTCAGATACAGAGATATTTTTGTAGTGATGGTTCATTGGGTGCATCAAGCAGTCGAGCAGGCTACCTGGGAGATAGAGAGTGATATGCGGGTCCAGTATCAACATCTGTTCAAGCCCTTAGGTACTATTCTTTCCATGGCTTTCGAGGATAAAAGTCCTATTTAGTGGTGGATGTTGTAATGACCCATTTCGTCATTTACTTTCCTTTCATCTTCTTCCATGTTTAGAGCTTCCTATTAGGTTCTTCAAGACATTTATGACTTGCTGGAACCATTAGTTTGGTTCCTTGGCAAGTTCTATAGCCTGTTATCTCAGTTTTCCTATTTTGAAGGCTTAACCTTGAAATGGTAGAACTTGAGAGTAAATTCTTAGTGAACACACCCAGAATCAGATTCCAATAGTTCTGTTAGCTCTAAAATGACGACTTTGGTCTAGTTGACCTTAAGTTCGTGTCTTGGGGTGCTCTTTGTGAGTTTGAGCTATTCTGTGGAAATCACTTTAGCCAAAGTCCATTTTGGAGCCTGGGTGGACTTTTGGTGATCGGAGCCTCGGATCGAAATTCTGACACTTTTATTAGCTCCAGGATGGTGATTTTGCACTAGTTGGGTCATTAGTTAGCTTCTAGAGGTGTCTGGGCTCATTTTGGGTGCATTGGTGGAAATTTAGAAATTCAGCTCTTTTGAATGGTTTTGGTTTAGGGCTCTTTTTACTCAAATAATCTTCGGTGGTCTTTTCATCATTTTTGGTGAGTCCTGAATGTCGTTTTCATGCTGTGTGCATTTTTGGTTTATCGAGTTCCATGCTCGATTCCATTCTGAGCTCTTGTGGAGCTTTTGTAATTACAGAAAAATAGTTGTGTTACTGTCAGAATTGTAGAAAAACAATTGTGTTGCTGTAAGAATTGGAGGAATGGTACCTTAATCGTGATCATATTGGTCTAGGTCACGATTGTGTAGGGCTAGTTGCTAGTTCACCGCGATTACACACTTGTTGATCGATCATGCTTATGGGAAATAGTTCTTCATGATCGCGTTGCATGTTTCCGCAATCTCATTGAGTGCTGACCTGCCAGGTCGCAATCACGATGAATGCATCCACTGCCAGGTCGCAATCACGATGAATGCATCCAGTGCCTCTAAATACCATTTCTAGTAATTGAGAGACAAACTCCAACTCAAATTTCAGTTTTTCTCTCTCAAATTCTTGACCGATAAAGGTGCTTTTTCTTAGGGAATTATTGGGGCTTGTTTGGGCAATGCGTGGGTATTCTTCGTACCACATTTTAAGTATTGTTTCTTTCTTTTTCTCTCTCTTTTATGGATGCAATGTTTTACACTTTTTCTATAAATTTTGTTTGGGCAATTGAGGACCTTCCAATGTTCATATTGCGCTTATATTTGAACCACGCATTCCTTGAACTGAGCCCTTCGTGCCAGTATTTTTAGATTATTTTTCTAGGAGGCAGGCCCAAGGTCCCTTTTTATGCCTATTTTTGGCCCGGATTGCACTTGGAAATATGGGTGTTATTATTCATTTTTTGATCCCAGATGCGTAATTTGATAGTTTCGACCGATTTTGGGTATTTTTAGAGCTTTCAGCTAGTGTTATACACTTTTTGAGGATTCTTGCCGACACCCAAGTAGGCTAGGTTTACTTAACTTAGACTAGATTATTGTAGATGATTGTATGGTGTGGCTAGTTGTATGGGATGGATATTAGGTTAACTTCCTATTTCATTAATTTTATCTCCTATTACTTGCTGTGGGGGGTTCCAAGGAGGGACGTAGAGGGTGTTGGGTTATATATGGTTGTCCTGGCCTTGCCATAGGCAGCCTTGGACCCTGTTGGCTGTGTTGATCCATTGTAGGACTAGTTCGACTTGAGTTCTTAGCTGGTGGCCTCAGGCAGATCCTAGTCTTATGTTTGCTTCTTTACTATTATTGTTGTGCCACTATTATGCATTTTTAGATATTGAGCATTGGTAAATTAAGCATGGGCGCAACCTAGGGTTGTGGTAAAAAGGTATTAACAGTGTAACTATAATTGAAGGTTTTCTGGATGATAACTAAAAAGGGATTTTCTTACTTATATGTATACTTATGTCACAACCACCTATTTATATGGCGTTAATTTCAAAATATAACTGGAATAAAGGTTTGATTATCACGGAGTTATATCTTGGGCACTGTGATATTGAGGCGCAACCCCCACTATTAACATTGAGGCACAGACCTCCTGTTGTTATTAAGATGTTGACCTCTTGGGGGGATCCCACCCTATTGATATTGAGGTGTAGACCTCCTGGGGCACATCCCCTACTATTTATATTAAGGCGTGGACCTCCTGGTGTGCGACCCCCATTGTTGATATTGGGGCGCGAACCTCTTGGGCGAGGCCCATGCTGTATATATTGAAGCGCGGATGTCCTGGGTGGGGCTCATGCTATTGATATTGAGGTGTGGACCTCCTTTTAGGGCCCATACTATTGGTATTGAGGTGCACATCTCATGGATGGGGCTTATACCGTTGATATGAGGCACAGACCTTCTAGGCGGGGGCCCATACTATTAATATTGAGGTGTAAGCCTCCTCTGCGGGGCCGATATTAATAATATTGAGGTGGGGCCTCCTAGGGTGCAGACCCTATTATTAGTTTGGAGGCGCAGACCTCCGAGGTATGGACCCTACTGTTGGCATTGAGACGCGAACTCCTGGTACGAGATGGCTACATTCTAATTTACTTTTCAGCACTCATATGCATTCATTTTACTCACGTTGTTTTAACTTGTCGGGCTTAAGAGGGGGAGTCACAGTGAGTTTTATTGTGTTGTTTTTGCCTACCGACAGGATAAGGTATTAGGTAGGTTTTAGTGTGTGTTTTTTCTCTTTGTACTCAGTGGTCATATGAGGGGCCATTTGGGTTAATAGTTTTTCCTTAATTTATTTATGAATACGTTCACGCCTTATTAATTGCGGTTACCATCAACTGTCGTATTTGGTTATAGTATACTGAGGAGTTCAAGTACGATTTCTATAGTCGTTTTCGATCCTACGAGATATTTTATTATTTCTGTACAACAATTGTGGTTACTCTACCTATTTAGTTTCAGTACTTCCTTTCTGTTAGTAGTAGATATCATCTTTTCTTATTACCTATTTCCGTATTTAGTAGTCTGTTTTATGTTGCTTACTTATAAGGATTGACCTGTTTTACTTTCCTTGCCATTTCTTTACTTGTATTTTATTTTAACATGGTTAGCCTATGATGCCTACTGGGTACCCATGTTTGGTACTCATGTTGTACTTTTGTACCGTTTTGGTGGTGTAGATACTTATAGGGGTTATCGAAAGAGACATGATTGTGTTTTATAGATTTGCCAATTTGCGGAGACTACGGTGAGATTTGACGTTTGAGCTAATTGTGGCTTCCTATTTGTTATAGTCTGCCCTATTTTGTTCATGGTAGGCCTTGGTAGTACTATTTCATAGGAGTGTACTTGTATATATTTCTCTTTTGGATACTCTGTTTAGCATATCCTTATGCCATTGACACTAGGTTTTGGGATTTGGGTGTGTATATCTATTTCTGCTTCCGTTGCTGTATATTTTTGGCTATGTTATTTTTTTTGTTCTTGCTAGTAGCTCTAGGTCATAGGTATAGGCTTATCTATGAGAGGGTTGTAGATGCCATCATGATCTGTAATTTGGATCGTGACAGAGTGGTATTCGAGCGTAGGTTCATCGATCTCTTTGACATTAGAGAATGTACATAGTAGAATCCTGCGGATCGGTGCATCCAATCATTAAGAGACTATGGGTTACCTTAGAAAGCTTTTATCTCTTTATTCTTGCCATGAGTTAACACTCATACCATTTTTGAAAAACTTACCTTAGATTCACTCTTTCACAGATGGTACATACCGGCAGTTCATCCGTAGATGCTTAGTCGATTGTTACTACCCCAACCACTACAAAGCCACAGACAGCTCCTGTATCACCACAGTCTGCATCTCCACCACTTGCCACATTCAGAGACTTGTTATGGAAAATTCTTTAGATGTTTGATGGGACATTGGAAGGCATGCCATATTTATCTTCTTAGGGAGCGACAT
>JBDJHY010272109.1:0-10333 GCA_039654485.1 Withania somnifera
TTATTTTATGTCTTATTTTTTGGAGAGATACATATAGGGGTATGGGTGCTGAGGTTCATCTCAACATATTTTTTCACCTTCAGATAGATAGTCAGTCTGAGAACCATTAAGGTCCTAGAAGGCATGTAGTAAGCTTGTGTTCTTGATTTTAGTTGTTTATGGGATCAAAAGTTAGACTTGGTAGAGTTTTCTTATGATAAAACTACCCTTCCAACATTCATATAACACCTTTTGAGGCTTTGTATGGTAGACGGTTTTGGTCACCAATTAATTAGTTTAATGGGTTTGAGTATAGGCTTTAGAGTACTGACCTACTTCAGGATGTTTTGGAAAGAGTCTGCTTGATTCATGATAAACTTCGGGTAGCCTAAAATAAGCAGAAGAGTTACTCATACCTCTTCATCTTTTTTTGGAGTTTAATGTTCGTGACTAGGTATTCTTGTGGTATCACCCATGAAGAGCGTGATGAGGTCAGGGAAGAGGGGAAAGCTCAGCCTCAGGTATATCATCCCTTTTGAGATCATTTTTTGTATTGGTAGTGTTGCCCATAGATCTCCTTACCTCTGATGTTTTCTATTGTGCATCTAATTTTCCATGTATCTATGTGGAGATAGTACACTTCAGATGAGTCCCGTGTACTTTGTTATAATTCTATTCAGGTGGATGAGGGTTTATCTGTGATTGAAGATAAAGTGCTTATTTTGTCTAGAGAGGTGAGAATTTTGAGATCCGAGGATATTCTAATGGTTAAGATTCAGTGAAGGGATCATCCTATGGAGGAGGCTACTTAGGAGATCGAGAGAAAGTTGAGGACTTAGTATCCATAGTTGTTTGTGCCTCTCGTTACTACCTTCTTCTAACTTTTAAGGGCAAAAGTCTTTTAGTAGTGGATTTTGTAATGATTCTTACGTTCATTTTTGTATTTTCATAATTTTTTTGTATCTTAAAGCTTTCTGATAGTGACCTAAAGTCATTAATAACTTATTGTGACATGTGGATCGGTTCCCTGGGCATTTGTTTAGTCATTATGTATGTTACCCTATTATAGATCCTTAATAATTAAAATCGTTAACTGTGTTTAACATTTTACAAAAAGAACTCGGAATCAAATTGTGACTGTTTGGTTTGCTCCAGTATATGGATTTTTGTCTAGTGAACTCTAGGTTTGTGTACGGAGGCCTTGGTTGTAATTTTATCTAGTTTTGTATGTATTTAAGAATTTTGGAGTTCAAAGGTTTGACTTTGGTCAACTTCTGATGATCGGAGCCTCAAAGTTGAAATTCGACCGTGCCATCAAGTTTGAAATAACAAGTTTAGGTTAGGTGAGTTATTTATTTGATTCATAGTTCAACAGGGCTCGTTTTGAGTACTCGATTGGAACTTTGGAAATTTAGGATGAGGGTTGACTTTTGAAAAAGTTTCTCGAAATGATCTCGAATCAAAATTTCATTTGTGCCATTGAGTCTGGAATGTCTTATCCATACAGGTAGCATATTTGGTTTATGTTCATCGATTTTCGAATACATTTCGAGCCTTATTCATAAGTTAACTATGGGTTGATTTCTGGTGTATAAATTGTTATTGGCCCAGTTACCAGGCCTTCTCTGTTTTTACAGAGGTCGGCTACGTTCATAGAGACCTAGCAGATTGGCCTTCACGTTCATGGCTGGCTCAATGCATTTGCAAAGAAGAACTTAGGGACTAGCCAACCCTCTTCCGTTTGCATTTAAAAGAGGTCACCGCGTTTGCAGTGGGTCAGCTTAGTCAAGGGGTCATCTTCCCTCTAGGCTTTCCCCTGGCATTATATAAGTTCAAAGATTTATTTTTCTTCTATTTTTCTCCATCTTTATCACTTTCAAACTCAAATCCTCCAATGATTAAAACCTTGGGATTTTGCTTGTAACCTTAGGTAACATTGGAAACTATATTTCTTCAACATTTCTTCAATTATTGGTAAGTTTCCATTTTAATTTTATTAGATTTCATCCAAAAATTCTCAAATTTCACCAAGGGATTTTTTCACTTTATGTCATTAGTTTATCTTTTTTTTCCCTATATTAGCTCCAAATTTTGGGTATGAATTCACTTTTATGTTAGGAATGTTTTGATACCTTTTGTCCAAAGTTCGGATTTTACGGGCCCAAAGGTTATTTTGACCCCAACTATAGTTATAACTTTATGGATATCATTTGACTCCTATTAATGTGTAGATTATTATTTTTCTAGTCTCATGATCATTGGAGCATTTTTCAGAGTTGTTTGATCTATTTTACCTGATATTTGTGAGCTTGAGCTTCGGGCTCTAGGTAAGCTATGTCTTATCGATTTGAGATTGGATTTATATTTTATCTAATAGTAGTAATTAGCTATCCTTGGGTTGGGCCTTTAGGTTTGATACCCTTGACCCTATCTGCTTTTTTAGTTTGCTTCTTGGCTTATGCTTCGGTGCTGCATTGTGATTGTACGTCACCCTCTGACCCTGTGTGGTCTTTATTGACTCTAGAACGTAGATGGTAGGATTATTAGGAATATCTGCAAATCTCGAACATTGACTAGATTGTTTCTAGATTGTTGTCAGGACTGAGATTGTGCAGGGTCGATAGAACTTATTGAGATATATTATTTGTGGTTGTGCACAAAATCATAAAAACTTTTTTTATGCATTGGTTTCTACTATTTTATGGACAAGAGCCGAACATCACTGATTTTGAAACCTTTCAAAGTCATGCGGGTCCACTTTCAATATTATGAGACTAAAATAAGTATAATGTAATGGGTTTACCAGTTTTTGATGAAAAAAGAGCAAAGATGGACTTATTGACTAATTTTGAAGTTGACACTAGACTCTGTTGCGACCGAGAGATAGGAATTCAGTTTCAACTGATATTAGACCTGTTTGCGGCTAGGCATGATCATTGATAATTTATATTTTTTAGATTAACCTATTGATGTCTATGTATGGGTTGTCATATTGAGTTCTATGCAGTTTTGACCTCCATGGACCTTGTCATTTTGGGCTTTTAGATGACCGGAGGAGGGGTTTATGGGGGAGTAGAGGTATACAAATTGTAGTCTTCTATTGGTCCTGCGTCTTGCCTACTATACTTGCGGGTTCATAAGAGGAGAATACGGGTTTCATATTTTACTAGCATCATATCATCTCTTTCTGTATATCCTATCCTTGAGTGTTGTTTGCTAGTTGAACTCTCCGGTTGTATGGGTGGACAGAGGGTTTGTGTCCACTTGTTTACATATCTTGGCTGTATGGGTTCTCCTTGGGTTTCTCCTTTACTTCTATTGTTGTATCTATTATTGTTATTGGTCGTTTTACTCTTCAGGAACCCTTCTTGCTTTTCATTATTCATGATTTGGATGTAGTTATTTCTCTTCATTTTTACTTCGTATTTGAGGTTATCGATTTTCCACCATATTTGTTATCATTTATTGGTTAGTTGATCATGGATTTACGTACTCACTTATCTTTATTTACATGAATTCTTATTTTTATTAGCTAGCTTCTAGAGTTATTTACTTGTCTAACCCGTTAGCTAGTTTTCTATGTACTTTCTCAACTTGTTTGACTTCTGTGACCTGTCTTTCATTATCTTTCTATTTATTGCTTATATTTCTTATATAGGCTTAGTCGACCGATGATGCCTACTGGTATCGAATTGCTTCAGCCTTTTGGTACTCATACTGCACTTTTGCATCTTTCTGGTGCAGATCCGAATATGATTAATCCCTACTAATGTTCTGAGTTCTTCCTTCTTATATGGATCCTAAGGTATTGGATGATCTTTGGCATCTAGATCCTGCTTCGTCTTACTTTTGTCTACTATTTTCCTGGATTCCAAAAAAAGTTTATGTACTAGTTTCAGATTTGTATTCGTATTTAGTGGCTTATGTACTGGATATAAGATTTTAGGGGTTATATATATATATATTACTTATGCATTTACCTATCTTTTGGTGGTTCTCGTACTGTGAGTTGTAGTTGTCCTCATGACCTGAGAAATCGGATCGTGACAACGAGATTCCAAGAAGTCATCAACAATAAGAAGCACGAGTTAGAATTGAAAAAGAATCATTTTCCTAATATTATCATCCTAGCCTCCCAAAGATAAGATGCGGACGTTAATACACTAATCTGCAGGACTCTACTAGATATTTTCTCTTACTATGAACCTAGGCTCTGTTTCCAAATTGTCACGACCTAATTTCTCACCTTATGATGGCACCTATAGTTCCACTTGTATGCAAACCAACTCTGTAGCCCGAAATGATAAGTAATGAGCTACAACTTAATAGAAGTATGCACAATAAATAATAAGCAGAAGAAATAAAGAGAGTGACGAAAAGGAGAGAAGTAGAACCAAAATGCACATATATCAAGAAACTACACTAATCAACTATCTGGTACAGTACAAGAGCTACTACAAAGGGATAAAAGTACAACAACACAAAAGATAAATATATATACTCTATCTTTGAATACATAAAAGATAAAATTCGGTCACCAAGAGCTCACCCTGCATCAATAAGTGATCTACAAGCAATGCAAAAAAATCTAGTGTTTATGGCAAAAACCTACACTTGAATATGTACCAGAAAGATGTAAAAGTGTAGTACAAATACTAACTTCCAAAGCAACGAGTACCCAGTAGGCATTATAGGGCGACTGGGTGTATAAAAGATATAAAAGCAGTAAATAAGCAGATAGACTAAGAAGCAAGTCACGGAGGAAGAAACATATAATAAAATGCTAGCTATCACAGAATTAGAAACAAAAGTTCAGATAAGTATATCTAGTGAAATATTAACCAAGAGGTATATGATAAAATAAGTTAGAACATGCTCTAATCCATGCTTAATCAACACATATAAAGAAAATAAAAATATAGTGGTATATTGGTAATCTCAATAACGAGAAGAGAAAAAAAAACATCTACATTAATTACATCTAAAAGAATCCATAAGGTAAGAATAATCAAGTAAAGCCAAAAGAAATATAATAACACGAATACAAATAACAATAAATCTACCTACAACCCAAACCAACATCCATACCCTCGAGAAATACTTACAAAAAAAGACAAACCCATCCGGTTGCCCATACAACTGAAGAGTACAAATAACAAATAATAAAAAAGACTAGAATTGATACCGAATGATATGAATGATGATAGGTGTGTCGATAGTACAATATGCACCCCTTCAGCTCTGTGGATCACAAAGGGAAGACTATAGGAGTCCTTAACAGAAACCCCTTCGCTGACTGCAATCGGGATTAACAAGGCCCATGGGGGACTCAAACTTCATACCCTTAAACAAAACTCAAACTAAGTGACCCATAACCAGTAGTATCTCATGTGTCCTGATGCATTTCCCCGAACTCATTTCACTCTAAAATTAGTTTTACGATAAATATTTTGTTCTCGGCCGCATATGGGTCTAAAATTAATTCCAAATCTCAATATCTATGACTAACCTCATTTGGGTCTAAAATTAATAGTGAAATAAATGTTTACCACTCGAACCTAGCTGAGCAAGTACTAGTTTGAAAATAGGAAGAAAATCAATCTTTAACCTTTTATTTCTGAAAATCCATTAAAATACTAATTTAAGTCTATTTTTGTCATATAATTCTGAAAAATGGTCCCTCGAGGCCATACAAGATTTTAAAATTAGTGATATTGGGCTCTCGGCCCTGAAACAGTAGTAATATTGTGCACAATCACAACTAACAAGTCCCTAACCATTCTACTGGCCCTACACAGGCTCAAAAAAGCTCTACAACAGCTAAGAACAAAAAATCAATGCTCAGGACTCATTTACATTCCCGATAACCACCCACACTATGTTCTAGAGTTAATATAAGGCCATCTCTAGTCACAAATGTGTAATCTATAGTTCTACCACAAAATCAAAGCGGAAAGCAAAAGAATCAAACTAAAAGACCTGATAAGGGTCAAAGGTACAAACGTATAAAAACCCAACCCAATGATATGAAAAATACTATAACTACATTAAATATACTCCTATTCTAAGATCAGTAAGTCTTATCCTACCTGTCGTCCGACGAGAAAGTCTGCAAATACTAGGTCTCAACTTAAAACTCGCCTAACTGCTCCAAAAAAATTAAAACTAAAGGAAATAGAAATCTACATATAAAAATAAATAAAAGGATACTTGTATTTCTAGGATTCTATCAGGGTCAAGATTTAGTCAAAAATAGGCACATGCACCCTTAACCTGAAACTCCGAACAAAAGATACCATCGATTTTCCCTCAATGTGGGGAACTTAACCCAAAATTTGAACCCAAATAGAGCCAAAATGAGCTTAAAGTAATCCCAAAACTAAAGATAAAGTTAGGATAAAGTTGAGAAATTTGAAGAAAAAATTCATGAAATCAAGACCGAAAACTTATCAAAAATCAATGACAAAATGATTACAAACTTATCCCAAAAGTAAAGAAGAAAGTTAGGGTAAAGTTGAGATATTTAAAGAAGGAATTCACGAAATCAAGATTGAAAACTTATAAAAATAGTGATAAAATGATTATAAATAATCCCTAATGCTTTCCAATCTCAAATGTAAAACTCCACTTCAAGAATTTACCAAAAATTACCAAAAGAAGGAGAAAAGGAATTTCCACCATGAAAGCTTGAAGTTCTAAAAAGACTTACCAAATAATGAAGAGGAAAAGGGTATAAAATCTTCAAAGTTACATTCCCAATCTACAACCATGAAAACATTCAAGAAATTATACTTCAAAAATCAATAGAAGTGAAGACAAATTGAGAGAATGGACTGAAAATTTAGGGTTTGGACATTTATATTCCCAGAAGAAGGCTAGCACAATTTCTTCAGGCCGCACACGATTGCACCAGGACCTATGCAATTACCCCATAGGTCTATATGCAAAGAAGTGCAATTGCATCCCCTTTAGGGCTATCATGAATAAGAGGGAAGAAACAACGGCGCAATTGCATCACCAAAGCGTGATCACAAAGAGAGGAGGAAATTAGACCAATATGATCACATCTCTCATGATGTGATCGCAATGAACATTTGGGGGATGTGGTCGTGACGAACATACCATTGCAAAATTTACAATCATGGCCCTACTAGAATAATTGCGCTAATCCCTGTCAACTGCACTGATGCTGAAAACCAACTAAAATTTATGTAGCAAAAGGAGGTTCAGAATGCGTTCGAACCTCTATAAAAATAAAGCATATATTCTATTAGAATTGAAATGACATTCAAAACTTAAAGGTGTAGATGAAATTCTAATCTAGGATCATCTTGAAAAAATATTGATCAAGTTAACACTAAGCTAAAAATAAAGAATTCCAACCAGCACTCAAAATGAGTCTGGCTAACCCAGGATCTGAACCAACAAATTACCTAATCTATGCTCGATGATTCCAGAGATGATGATGCAGTTAGATTTTTAATTTCATGCTTTGGTCATCAAATGCTGACCGAAGAAAAACTTTTATCTCCCAACAAACTATCATCACGCCAAATCTGTGTTCTACAAGTTAAAAAGCTGTCAAAGTTTTGTTCTAATCTTGTTTGTGAAGAATGTTCACTAAATTTGACGACTTCAAAAGTCAAGACTCAAAAATAAGAAAACAACTATAAAATCCCAACGAACGGCCTGGGCATCAAACCACTAGTCCTAGCACGTCATAAATGACTTGGGGATACTACATAAAATATCTAAGATGCATGAAAAGAACGTAACCATCAAAATAATTAAAAGGTTCATTACACCTACTTGGATCCGTGGACCACCATCTTGATGATAAGGATCTTTTCTCTCTGTCACCCCTTCACCCTAGTTTAAATTCATGAATCTTGTTTTTACTTTTTGAAAGATTTTAATAAATATTCATTGAATATTAATAAAGAATTTATTATTTTATTATTATTATTATTATTATTATTATTTTATAACTCTAAACCATGAGAATAAAAATATGGCTAGACTTAACTACCATAAATTATATATTTGTCATTTTAGGCCTGCCTCTTGCTTAATGAGGCTCCTTATATTATAGGATAGTTTGCAGAAAAATGTGCTTATGTTGCATTTTATGACTCCTTACTAACTTGGGTTCTTTTCATCATTATTATTATTTTTATTCCCCCTCGCTAAATAATAATTCGTATTGCATAAAGAAACTACTTCCAGCTGTAGCAAGAAAAAGATGGGTGATAATAATGGTATTAGTCACAAGGTCAGGCATCCATCGGGGTATAATGAGATGATATTGAGGATGGAGAAAAGAATGATAGATATGTAATTAGAATTGTGTTATGTTCAAAATATGTTGTTTACTTGGAATACTGCTTTAGGAACACAAATTCAGGGAAACATCACTATGAAACCCTAAGACACCTTCTTTAGTGTCATTTACCACCCCTTCCTATCTCATAATCCCATAATAATTCAAGTCAAAACCAATATCTATCTTCCTATCCACCATAATACCATACAAATTTTAATGACCCTGAAGGTTATTTTTGGTATTTCTCAAAAAATAATTATTTTTCCCTTTTTGGTAGTTTCTCTGGATCAAATTTGACATTTTATGTGATTAGTTAAGAATTGGAGAAAAGAGTTATAAGTTTTTAAAAAATTCTGTTTTGAAAGCCTTTAGTTGAAACAGTTGACTTTAGTCAATATTTAGAGTTTTGAGTCTCGAAATAGAATTCTATCAGTTCTATCACCTCAAAAATGTGGAACTTGATCTAGGACAGCCTTTTTTTTTATTCTCAATCTTTTCTTGGTGATTTTAACCCGTTTGACAAGATAAATTTGAGTTTTAAGGTCAAAGTTTTGACTTTAGTCAAAATTTGATGTTAGGATGCTTGTATTAGAATTTAGTCAATTTCGTTTGATTTAGGAGGTTATTTTTTATCTAAAAGAAGGTGTGGTTAGTATTCAGAGGTTTTGGATGCATATTAATAATTTAGAGTAACGTTTATGTTTACCAACCATTGAGAATATCAGGCCAAAGAGATTTCAGATTCTTATTTTGATAATTCTATTAGGCCCAGAAAATTATTTTCACTCAAAATTCATGTATTATTTGTGTATATGGGGTTCCAAACGAATTTGAAAAGATCCTTCAAAAAATAGGACCTAGGTTACACTTTGTTGTCAGGTGGTCGTATGATGCTATAAGCATTGTATGGTTGGTCATATGACACGAACAAAGAAGGTTTCATATGGACCATATCAGGGTTATACGTGTCGTATGATGGGCTTATGGGCCTATGCAAGAATACTTCTAAAGTTAAATGATGGTCAATCTTGTCTTTTTACATGATCCTAAGCCCATATATGTCTAAAAGATATTTTCTACCATTTGAAGTTCCAAACCCCTCTTTAAACATCTTTTGAGAGATTTTTCTCTTTGGGAAAGAACTTGGTGATTAATTTTCAAAGATTAAGCTCTTGGTAAGGCTTTTCATATAAATTTCTTATTATTTTCGAGTTTATAAACAGGAATTCATCTTTATTTCTTGATTTTTGTAAGATTTATTTTGGGGTTTTAATACACAAACTCTTAGGGCATGTTTGGATAACCACCCAAGAAATTGAATTTAGTGTAATTGGTGGTAATTACATTTTTTGGCATGTTTGATTGGTCAGGTAATTACTTGGTTAGCATGTAATTTGGTGTAATTGGCAGGGGATAATTACACTTTTTAATTCTCAGGTGGATTTGTGAATTGCATGTAATTATATGTTACATTTTAATCCTTTCTTTTATTTTAAATTTTGAATTTATTTTTTATTTATATTTTTTAAAATTCTTTTTATTTTTATTATTTTAACATTTATAAAAAGACATATTTTTTGTCTTATATTGTTTATATTTTATTTCTCCATTTCTCATTTCCCAACCATTACTTTTGTGATTCCATATATTTATTCTTATTGTTTATTTATTTAAGCATCATTGTATTAATGTTTTAATTTTTAAACTAAAGTATAATCATTATTAAATAAGGTTATAAATTACGTTCATTTTTTATTTTGAATTATATTTATGTGTGTTATTTTGAAATTGACATACAAATATTATGCTATTCTTTTGGTTTTAAATTTTAAACTTATATTATAATTTGTTTTAAAATTTATTTATTTTAGTAGTATTGACTTGATATTTACATTGCAAACCATTTATTTTTCAGTCAGAAATCATACATTGTCATCTTGTTAAATATTTTAATAATTTAATGATATTGTATTTATAACATTAGTTTTTTTATTAAATATGCATTTCGTGATGTTTTTAAAAGATCGGAAG
>JBDJHY010272120.1:0-10333 GCA_039654485.1 Withania somnifera
CAAAGCTAATTAATACGAGTTAAGTGGATTTACGGCAGGTAAAACCGCATAACCTCACCACTAAATAGTACTTTCATTCTCAAAAGATAAAGAAGGACAATACTTGAAGACTAAAATTAGGTAGGGTGTATTGGGATTGAACCCCTATGGTCCCACCTAACCATCAACTTTCCAACACGGCCGCTAGTTAAACTCTTAGGACAAAACACTTTCAAATAGACCAACGTCACTCGAAAACCTCGGGATCTAGATTACAACCAAAGGTTAAGGCAAAACCATACTGAAAGGCTACGAAAACTGACTAGAAATCACAAAATTTAAACAATCCTTGAAGGAACCTCTAAAGACATTACCCACGTGATCAACCACTAAATAAAGCACCACTACCCACTTGAACTACAACACTCCTTAATCCTCAAACTCTTAACTCCAAAAGGCAGAAGGACAAAAAAAGAAAGGAAACAACAAGGAAGCAAGGAACACAAGGGCTCAGGGGTACTTCTGAGATAACCCAATCTCTAGGTCCATAAGAGAAACAAAACCCAAACCATAGTGTGTCCAAATGTCCAACCATCCCTCATGGGAGATACACCAAAAACCACTAAGGAAATGATTGTCGAGAATGACCAAAATTGCATAAAAGCAAGGAACTGGCCTCCTACATAGAAAACACAACATGGAAAAACACCTATAGGACTCCCCCCTATCATCTTGCATGCCATGACTTACATTAATAAAACACATAGCCCATCAGTCCATCCACCACTAGAATCCGGCCTACAAGCACAGAATACTCATCCACAAGTAAAAACTCACGAGCTGTAAATAAAGAAGACAGGAAATAAATAAAATCATAAGTCAGAACAGATTAAACCAAAAAGCTACATCTAAAGTACTTACCAGGAACATCATCATCACCCTCTGAGGCTCCATCCTCAGCCCTACCACGGAGATCAAACAACTATTGATGGGCCCAACCCTAGTGGTCCCCATCTCTATATCTCTGAGATGCACACCTAGATCCATGCACCTCTAACCGGTGGTACTGATTGAAGTGGCTACTCTAGAAGTGGTGCCTGAGTAGCCTCATGCCATGTGAAAATTTTGAGTGAAATAGCCAAGATCTCCATACTCATAGAAGCTCCCTACAAAATGATATTTGGACGTTGGGGCAGTCTTTGGCAAAGTGGCCAGCCTTTCCACACTTAAAACATCTTGTCTCATATCAGTCCTGACTACGAATCCCTCCATATACCTACGTGAACTTGATTAACCACTAGTAGAGGCCTGATGTGTATAGCTAGTCTGGACCCCCTGCTAAAATCTCAAAATGCAGATCTAGACCTTGAAAATAGCCTAAATCACTGTCTCTTCTCACTTCGCTAATGGATCCAGTGATCCAAAGCCTCCATGCTGCAGGCATGGTCTGCAACATCCAGGAATGACCTCTACAGAACTAACAACCACCCGACTTCACTCTGCAAGTCCATTCTCAAACCATAAGCAAAGAGGAGAATTCACTCCTCATATGAAGGCAACAGGTCCTCGGCGTGCCTAGATAAATCAAGGAAATGGACATCGTACTCTAAAACTGCCATAGACCCCTAATGTAACCCGATGAACTAGGTTCGAAATGCCTCACGGGCATTTTGCGACACAAACTGGGCAACTAAGGCCTCCCTAAATTTTCCCTAAATTAGTGGGGCTAACCCTGGTAGCCTGCAGTCCCTGTATACTCGCCACCACTGATAAGCGGCACCCTCTATAAGATATGATGTAAAATTAACACCATGAGTGTCCAAAAGCTCTATAGTCCTCAAACGCTTCTTACATAAGGAAATAAACTCATGGGGATCCTATCCTTCTACCCCTAAGAACCTAGATGGAGCTATACTGAGAAAGTGATCAAGCATGTTCCATACCTCATGTGATGGAAGGGGTTTAGCATTGGTCTGCCATAGAAATACTAGAGCTGGAATAGGCTGTGGTGCAAATCGAGGAGATGGTGGAAAATCTTTTATAGGAGGAACTTGGGAAGGTTGAGCACCCTATGCTACCCCTTGAGCTAAAATTTATGTAACATCTATCGGCACCCCACTGAATATCATGAGCATCTATAAAAAAACGTTGCCACACTATGGCCATCTGGGCAGTGTAAACTAGTGTTGTGGCACTATACTAGACTTTCAAACTAGCGGTAGATCAGTAGAAGTTGTATTTTGAGGCAAGGATTTAAACATTGTACAAACCAACTGAGTACCCACAATTTCCCCATCTTTACTCTCGAGTGAGGTCTCCTAAGTATCTAAATCTCTACTGAACTGAAGAAATGCGATTGTGTACCATATAATAAAAGAGTTATGTCAAATAGACACTTCAAGAATTGACATGAGTACTATGAATGAGGAGAGTGAAGAAGATATTCATTCCTATAGCACTCGTAGCCTCCCTATGATAGGATACAAACGCCTCTACAATAATCCACAAGACTCTATGAGAGCTTGCTCCATTGTCACATAAACCAAGGCAACTAAAGCTATGATACCACTATTTCATAACCCAAAACTTAGATCAGGATAGCATCTACCAACCCATATAGAAAATCCTAATCCCTCAGCCCAGACCAATAAGCAATGGGTCAATAACAACTAGCTAGCAAAGATATAGTAATATGAGGTAGAATGAAAGAAATATATACAATAATAAAATATATTAAACCTCTTAGGACTGGTTTCTATGAATAAATAGAGCTATCTACATCATAGTATCCAAAAGATAATCTATAAAACTGCTCCAACATGAGGTAAATACAAGACCAGTCATCCCTGAACTGGATAAGGAAGAAGTTCCAACACAACTAGAGAAAAGGTTGAGCCTGAACACTGGAGCTTACATTGATCTCTGAAATCACCTGATCCTCTAACCAACACGATCATATATCTTGTGAAGGCCCGTACTAGTAAATGTACCATGGAAATAGTACAGAAGTGTAGCATGAGTACGAAAACACAAGTTACCTAGTAGGCATCATTGATCGAATGAGCTAAAGTCAAATATAAGTAAGAACAACGAGCAAGTAAATCAGTTCATATGAAAATAAAGTAAAAACAGTACAGGAATATAAGGCATAACAATATGGAAATCAAATAAGAATAACTAACATAGAGCATAAGCCCACGAAAGCATACCTAGTAACCAACTCAATTGAACTAGTAAACAGAACTGGTAAGAATAAAGGAAAGCATGAATATAAGAAGAAAGGAAAGTAGTAAAGATTCAAAATCCAAAGGTGCCCCATCCCACTAGTGGATACGTACAATAAAACCAAACTCGCCATGACTCCCCCATTAAGCTCAATAAGCACAAACATGTAAGAATGAATGCATGGGGGTTCTAGAAAGTAAATTTGAAAAGTTCCATAAAAAGGTCTGTGCCCCTGAGGTCACTCAACCTCAGTACAAACAAATGGGTCCAGACCCAAAGGTCACTCTATCTCAATAATAGTCTGTGGTTGCTACGCAACAAGGCCAAGAAAAGAAAGTACTAGGGTCTATGCCCATTAGTTTCCACAGAACCACATTAAGTACTATAAAAATTGTGATGGTTTAAAATCTCTTTCTTTTAACCCACCCAATAAAAAATCCTTCTTTTCTCAAAGGAGAATTGAAAAATCTATTGCAGCTGTTACCGCAGTTTTCTTGATCTACCCAATCGATCAAGGAAGTTTTTCTGATGGCTTTGTTACGACTTCACTCCAGTCACTAGCCCTTATCAAACTAGTGCTAGTTGATGAGAGTTACTTCTTTTTCCCTTTATCTTTGAACATAGCACTATACTAGCATACATATAGGTATAAGTAAGAAAACATCAATTTCTAGCAATTATTAAGTCGAAAAACTCCCAATTTTAATTAGTTATCTTGAAACTATACAACTAAAACAAACTTATGCTGCAAAGTGTCTTTGATCCCTAGATGAATAAACTAGTTGCTAATTACTCCTTATATAGATCCAAAAATACATCCATGACAGCCCCCATATAAAGTTTACTACATGAAAAACTAGTCCCCAACTTTAGAGTTCAGTTCACTCATTTCTTAACTCATAAAATACCTTCCACATCATGATGAAGGACTTGTGGACTTAAGCATCCAATTATCTCACAAAAACACTGAATGTAATAGAATCTAAGCAGCATGCCTTGAGTCTTACATGTGAATTTGCTTCATGTCGAGCTTTTGTATTGATCCATCTCCTTCTATACTTAAACCAATCTAAAATCTATTCCAAATCAATATCACTTCCCTCCATTTGATTCATCACAAGCTTTTCTTTATATCCCCTAAGATAGCCTCTCACAAGCTCACTAGCGTTAACTAGTCTCACTTGTAACTTATCTCTCCTTCTTTCCTTCACCTGTTAAAGTGTGCTCATTTTAATGTAATTGAAATATTAGTAACAAAATCACCTTTCACTAGATCATAAAAACCTTAAGTTCCATTCAATATAAACAGATCAAAAGAAATACACAAAAGCATTCCTAGAATTATCGGTTTAAACTAGAGATCCCATCTAAACTTTATTTTCTTCCTTTTACACTTGTTTGTGAAAAAATGAATCATAAACATTATAATATTGGAACTAATCACATAGTAATACTAATACTACCATTTAGGCTTTCAAATACCATGAGTTATTCTTAAAATAAAGGCAATAGGTAGGTAGAATAAGGTAAACAAGTGTATACTTAACCTTATGATCAGATATATGATTTTGATGGTATGGTTACTATTTACCCAGGTCTGATCTATAAAAATCGATCTTACGATTCCATTCATTAGTACATAGGATGTATCCTTCTTACTGTAAGTGGAATTATATGTTAGGTATTGATAGGGGTGTAAAGGACTTAGCACAAGAAGGGATACCTACAACTGAATAGACTGGTGATGATCCTACAGTAGTGATAGAGAGCCGATAAGAACTTTTGATTTATGTGATGATCCTTTTACCTTTACTTACCCATTCTAGAATCCTTCCGATAACTACATTTCTCAATATCTAGGATATATCCTTCTTACAACAGTTGGACTTCTATGTTGGGGACTGAGGGGAGAGCTAAAGGGTTCTATGGATCTGTTTTGACATAATGATTATCGATTGGTATATGAGATGATTTATGGACTATCTATAAGTTACTTTACTAATTTAGTTCTATCTATTTCATAATATATGTTATGAGTCTATTTGATAAATATTATGCCCTTCTTACCATAGGTCTGACTAGTCTGTTATAGACTGATATTGATGTAATACATGAGTAGAGTTCCTTTTATGTTTACCTATTCAATTTATAATATTCCATTAACCTTTACCTATTTCTTTTGTATTATATTCCACAAGTCCATTTCTCAATATCAATGATGTACCTTTTTTATCAGGGGTACATCATGTATAGGGCATTAAAATTGGTGCTGATGGAGTTCCTCTATAATTTTATGGTATGAAATTTCCCACGAGCTGTAAGTTGACTTGAGAAAGTAGGCTACACTTATGATTGGTTAAGGGGGAGATCTAGGTATTTGAGATTTTTTTTGTATTCATTTAACTTACTGGGTTTGGTACTTATCTGTTGAAATGCTAGAAAAGATGGTGTTAATTTTTGTCTTGATGATATTCTATTGAACATTTTGTGGATTTTTAATTAGTTTATTTTTTTTTTATCATTATGGTTGGTTTTTGTTGAGTAGTTAGTTTACTATTATTTTTCCACATGACCTGTATCATTTATTATAAATTATTGGTTAGTTTCCTATTTTTATGAGAGAAATGTGGTTAGTGCATTATGGTAGTTGGTGCTCATCACTACTTTGTCTTAGATCCATCACAGGATACTTGTTAAGTGCTTATTGTTTTATTTTTGTACTCACTCTCTTGCTTTTCAACACATTTGTAGGTTTATAGCCCGGAGCAGCCTGATTTTCCTTCACTCTGATCATGTTCCTAGCTTGAAACTCAAGATATCAAGAGGTAGCTTCTTGTAGTATAGTAGGCACCATGGTCTATACCTATGTTACACCTTTATTTCTATTTTTTTGGAATTGAATAAATTGAGACCATCTTGTTTTGTCATGCTTGAAATTTTTTATTTAGTGGCTTGTACATAGTGACTTCAGATTTCTATTGATTTAATAGCTGGATTTTAGTATTATATCTTATTTTCTTCTCGTTGACTCATTCTTTTTCACATTTTCCCCTTGTAGTAGATAATGAGCTTACTTGACAAGGTGGGTTAGGAAAGGTTCCATCATGACTGAATTTTTGAACTCTACGATGCTATCTAGTTGTAGAGATTACTTGATTACCTAACCTCTATGATGCTATATAGTTCATACAATGACCCCTAGACTGAGCACAGGGTACTTGGACGGGGTAACTAGCTCTACAAACATCACATGTTCTCACCATTTGAGAGAGAACAAAATTAACGATATGTTAGACTCTATTATACTTGGTGCATACTTTTGATGCCAACGAACCTAGCACTCTAATAAACTAAACTTGTCACGATCTAACAATAATTGTGATAACACCTACCTACACCCCCATACCATAATAGGTAATCCAATCATCATTAATGAAACAAATATGCAGAAAGTAAATAGCTTAAGTAAGATACCAAAAATCTTGTAAAATAATCTTGAATCTCATAACTCATGACAATAACCCAGGAACTAGATATCATAGTCTAAATGCCACTTTGAGTAAGTAAGTAAAAAATCTAAATAATTGTCAATCATGAATCCAAAACAGTAGATATATTTAAATAAGGTTGCTATCAACCAACAACTGCCTTGAGTTTTCTAGATAACATGCCTCAAACAATGTGCAATCACTATCTACAGTCACTTGGCTCAAAAATTTAATAAAAGTACAAAAATAACAAGCGTGAGTACAAACCACGTGTACTCACCAACGTTCTCACCTGACCTAAATTAAATAAATAGAGATAAACTCCTAACTCAACAAAATCTCCAGTAAGTACAAACCTACACTCAAGAAAGATCAACCTTGTCTCATTATCTTCATATAATCATAAAGATTTACCAAACAAACTCAAACTGCTCAAGTTTACCATAGGTAATCAACCAACCTAGATAAATAAAGGAAATCTAGAAGGATATATTTAACTAATGTAAAACCTGATCCTTAAGAGTAAAACTCTAATTTCTTTTTAAAAATATGTTATCCACTATTTGGAGAGCACAAATAAGAAATTTCATCATTTCTAAGTTAAAGTCGACCTTTAAATCTTAATATACCATCTCAAAGAATAGACAAATAATGCTTGATATAAATTTGAAAACCCAAGTTTCAAAGATGAAATCATGAATTTCATTAATAAATCACTGTGAAATTTTAAAATATGGATTTAAAAATTAACCCAATGAAGACTTTTTAAAACAACCTTTTGAATCTCCCCAAATGAGTTTTCAAGTTAAATTTAAAGTTAGGAATCTAAGGCCCAAAATTTATTTTTAAAATATTTCAAGTTAATGGTTCTTTGAAAATGTGAAGGATCTATCACAAACATGAATTGACCTAGCACAAACCCATCGCAAACCTAAAGAACATGTCTCCCCAACTGGACCCCGACCATTTTCTCAAATGTCATCCATGCTTCACGAGTATAAACCTACCTTATTCGAAAATACAATGTCGACCTCACTAATTTAATGAAAGGAGAAACAAGAACCGGATATATATTTTTGAAGTAACAAAGCTAAGTCAAAAATAGCTAATAGACCCTTAAGGTTTATGTAGAGTCTCGTAAACCTAAAACAAATATGCAACTAGACTAAAATAGATCTTCTAGACTCAATGAACTATCTAATCACTGATCTAGGTCCTTCTTGACCTAATACCCCCTTAGGTTAACCATGGACTAAAATTCTAACTAAAGGATAAAAACATCCAAGAACCCTCATGAGTGAAACCAAACTTTCTCCTTACCTAAAAATCACTTCCTTAAACCAATAGAATTGATTGGTTATTTGACTTAATGTTATACTTATGTGTGGGGTTTTATTTTCATTCATTGATGATTTATAATATGATTTACCCATACGGAGGCTAGTTTATTTATTTACTTTTCTTATTTCATATTCTTTACACTTGAGGAATAATAATTGTCGTTGGATCTTGGGTTTTTATTTTATAATGCTAATAATGATTATATGAAAGTAAAGGATGAGGTCCATTCCACTATTGATATGATATGTGAATATTGATGATATGAAATCAACGGCTGAGGTTAGCTCCAACATTGTTGTAAAATAATGCTAGCGTGATATGTCAGAAAGGGGTTGAGGTCTATTTTGATATTATTGTATTGTGGATCGAGTACAACATGAGTAAGAGTATTTTATTTTTTCTAGTAAATGGGATATTGCACTTATTGATGTTGTATTTCTTTTTTATTGTTATTAAATTTGTTACCTTGAATTGAGGAATTTCCTCTTGATCATGATAATAAATGAGGAAAGCCATCATTTATAATATTTGATATGGGATAGGAAATTAATACATTTTTGTACAAGTGAAAGTGTACACGATCTAACAACTAATATTGTGACTCTATTCAAAGCTGAGATGTTGTACCCAAAGGACTTGTGGTTAGTAAGTAATCAATTAAATGTTTTACTTTTCCATTTAACAAGTGCAAGATTTAAAAGAAGATAGACAGATTTGAAACTATAAAACTAATTAACAAAATAATAAATGGGTGATCTTTCAATTGTAGCAAAGAGTTGGAGAATTTCGGGGTGAAGACTTTACTCACATTCATGCCTAATTATAGCTTTACATTTTTTGGTTATTTATCTCGATTTTTAATCACGAGCTTGATAATATGTCCATGGTCTCTCGATCCTCTAATCACCTACTACGTTTGATGACCTAACTACATCGTGGAGCAGAAATAGATCAAACAATTCTAGTGCATTTAAGTTATCTTCCCTTATTAGAACAAGTGGAGAAACCTAAGAATATTTGAATCTTAGGGATAATCACTTCTACTATTGCTTGCAGTATGTGATCTATTATAATGGCACTCATGATATTTATGAGAATTATGTGATGTTTTGTATTGTAGAGCTTTCTAGTAGCTACTCCAGGTCTTTTATGACTTGCTGGGACCGATAATCCAATTTCCCTGGCGGCTCGATTGAGATTCAATCTCACTTGGCCTATATTAGAGCCTAAAACTAGGTACTCATTGACCGTAGTTAAAATTCCTTCAAGATGAGCTTGGAATTAAATTCTGATAGTTCTATTAGATCCCAAATAATGAATAAGGTCTACCTGGATCTTAAGTTTGTGTTCCAAAGTTTTCTTTTTGAGGTTGTGCAAAATTGTGGTATTTCATTTAATTTTGAGGTCTATTTTTTATCCCAAGAGGTCATTGGATATTCATAGTATCGAACTAGAATTCAGATGCTTCCATCAGTTCCATAATGGTGATTTTAGGCTAATAAAAGTATTGGTTTAATTCTCAAAGCATCGGGTGTAATTTTGAGTACCTTGGTGGATTAGTGCAAATTTGGTATTTATTTTTTTTGGGTGTCTTCTTGCTAAAACTACCTCGATTTTTCATTTCAACAATTCTATTAGATCCAAAATGTCCTTTTTATACTGGTTACTTTCTTGTTTTGTTAAAATTGGACTCGTAATGCTCATTCTAGACCCTTAAAGTTTAATATTTCAGCTATTGTGAAAGTGTAGGCACAGACTACACCAATGAGGGGGCAGGTAGCACCTACGAGGTGGCCATAATGACTTTGGTGTATACCTAGTGACCTAAGGACCACATCTATGAAGGAATTCTCGGGGACATAGGGTCATCCTAGCCACCATGATTTCCGCCGCTGCAAAAATTGTAGGGGTTATAAATAGATGAACCCTTTCAGTCATTCTGTTTCCCAAATTTTATTTTCATAAATTCTCTCAATTCCTATAAAAAAAACTCTTTGGAAAGCACATCAATTTTTGTAGAAAAAGTTCCCAAAGGTTTCCCTCATCTTTCCTGCTCTTGGTAAGCCTCTTTCATTATTAATTTTGTTTAAAGTGGGTTTCCTCCATGTATGACCAAACTAATAAAAATATGTAAGATATTATTATATCCGATTTATATTATTTGATTATTGTCCCTTGAATCATTATACTTCGTGTCTACTGTTCCCTTATTAAATTACTCCATTTAAATTCATAATTCATGAACATATGCCTCTTTTAATAGAATTTGTCTTGTGCTGATTTGAAGCACTTCTGCACTC
>JBDJHY010272140.1:259-10332 GCA_039654485.1 Withania somnifera
CAAAAAGTATACCAACAACCCTACTATCCCAAAATCACCATTTTGAAGCTAATAGAAATATAAGAATTCTGATCCAACACTCCAATCATCAAAATACCACCCAAGCTCAAAAATAAACTATGTTTGAGATAAATTTCCAAAAAACATCTCAAACTTAAAATGAACAGTCCAGGATACAAAATAAAGGTCCAACTAGACCAAAATCAACAATCTGGAGCTGATAGAAGTGCAAGAATTCCAATCTAACACTTTGATCATCAAAATCGAACTCATGCTCCAAAATGAACCCCGATTGAACTTAATTTCTATAAACACCTCACACTCAAAATAAAAACCCTGAGATATGAACTAAAGGTCAAACTAGGCCAAAGTTGGCATTCTGAAGCTAATGAAATTTTCATAATCTAATTATGAGCATGTTTAATAAGAATTCACTCTCAAGTTTTGCTATTTAAAGGTTAAGCCTTTAAAGCAGGAAAACTGAGATAACAAGCTACAGAACTGTCAAGGATAGTCCCAACAAATCATAAATGACTTACGGATGCTAACAGAAAGCTCTAAACACAGAAAAAGTTAAAATGAGAGTAAATGACCATGCGGGTCATTACAAGGTGGAACTCTATACTTAAAGCAACCCCTGTACTCATCTCCCTCTACATTGATCCCCAAAACCTTAAAGTAAATGGAGTGCCTTGGTCTCTAATGATAGATATTGGCACCCCATGAAGTCTGAAGACCTCACAAACATATAACTCGGCTAGTCTCTCAGCACCCCAAGACGAGTGTATCTGTAGGAAGCTGAGTATGGAGCTCTCTCAGCTCAGCAAGTGTCATACGATAAGGAGCAATAGAAATTATCCTAGTGTCTAGCTCTAACTCAATGCGAAAATCAATATCTTGCTTAGGTGGAAGGTAAGGTAGGTCGGTGGGAAACACATCACGATACTTACACATAAAAGGTACTGATTCAGGAGTTACAAATTAATACTAACATCTCTAACATATGCAAGATATGCTAAATGAGTTCAAGAAACAAGTCCAGTAGCTTGAATGTAAGAAATAATCCTCGTTAGTGCACAACTAGCAGAACCTTACCACATAACTAGGCATATACTAGGAATAACTAAGGTAATGGTCTTGGAATAACAATCTATGACCGCTCTATAAGGGGATAACCAATCCATGCCCAGAATCATATCAAAGTCAACAATATCCAATAATATCAAGTCATCCTGAGTCTCAAAACACCCAATAACCACATAACAAGATCTCAATACATAATCCACTAATAAAGAATCACCTCCTGGGATGAGGATAGATAACGTCATAGATAATGACTCACCAACAATACTCAAACACTGAGCATAACACATAGAAGTAAGTAGATCCTGGATAAAATAAGGTTGAAGCAAGCTAATAATAACATAAATAGTACCTATCACAATAGAATCAAAGGCCTCAGCATCGGGCCTACTAGGGACTGTATAGTAATATCGACAACCATTACTACATCTACCTTGACAACTACCCACACAACTACTTCCCCTGCCATAATGAGGAGCACCATAATCTGGAGCACCACCACCCCTACCTTAAGGTGGCATGACTCTAATAGGATGAGAAGAAATAAGAGCTAGAGGAGTAGTTGGCTAAACACTACCTCTCTAAGGATAATCCACTAAGATATGACCCATAGCACCACAAGTATAATGCGAGCCCACTTATCTGAGCTGATGAGAGGAATATGAAAAAATAGAACAGCCATGACGGCCTGAAGAACAATTACCAGAAGTCTGTATCGATGCCTGAACATGGTAGATAAGCTGCCCCTGCTATTGTGGCTGAGAAGGGGTCCTATACTAAGAACTAGAACCTCAACTACCCTATCTAGAACCACTAAAGTGATCCTGATGATGGGGCCTCTTCTCTTCTCTACCTCTTTTATAATGGATAATGCTTAAGAATAGACTAAAAAGATGACCAAGTAACGACCAACACCTCAACATTCTGATGAATATTAACGTTAAACCCATCACTAGAATGACGAATACCCTCCGTTTTAGTAGAGATATAGATAGCACCATAAGTAAATAATCGATGAAACTATGTCTCATACTCAGAAACAGTCATAAAACCCTTATCAAGTCTCAAAACCTTGCCTTCTATGGTCCTGAACAATACGAGGGATGTACCTCTATAGAAAAGAATCACATTATAGAGCTCAAGTAATAGCAGTAGAGTCGAGTGACTTTGTAAAATAATAATACTTCTACCACTACTTAGCGAGGCCTCCCATATGATATAAAGTGAAATCAACACCATGATTCTCTAATAAACTGAGGATATGTAACCCCTCCTGGAAGTGATCAATAATCTCTCTCGGGTCCTCACCCAAAAATCTAAAAAATCTCAAGGGACTCAACCCTAAAAATCTACCCAATGCCTTCATAGTAGAGTCAGACGTAGACAGGTGAGATAACACATGAGAATTACAGATGGAGTAGAAAATGCAGGTGCTGAAGGTGGATGAACCGGAGCTGGTGTCACATGAACAGGAAATGTTGAACTGATAGTGGAACACCAAAACCATGAATGCACGATATCGGTGGCACACAAAATCCATGAGTACTAAGTGTCGGTGGCACACCTAGGATGAAAGAATCTAGGGCTAAAGTCTGCACTCCACTTGTTGGTTGACCCAACATACCCAACTAATGCATCAAGAAACCTCCTATCTCAGGAGATAAGGCTGGAATTGATAAAGAAATATGACAGAATGTAGCTGGTCCTTGTACCCCTGGTTTCTGCTATACCGGTACAGGATCAGTCTCTCTAATAAAGTAAGGACAAGTGATACATCTCTATTAGGTGATACTCCTCTAGGAGTACATCGACCTCGACTATTACCACCTCCTCTAACTAGTGGTGCAACAGGCTCATCACATCTCAAAGTTGCCTAAAATTATGTACGTTCCATCCACGAAAGAGTGAAATAGAACAAATGATATTTCAAGAGATCAACTATAATACACAATCGAATTAAAAGTGAAAAAAGGTGAATTCCTAAATAAGTCACTATAGCCTCTCGAAGATAAGGTACTGACATTACTGCATCTAATCTGCAAGACTCCACTAGACACCGGCTCATGTATTAAGGACATCAAAAAAACAAATGCTCAGATACCAATTTATCGCGACCATATTTCTTATATCATGAAAGCACCTACATTATACTGTATGAGAACCACCCAACAAATATGCAAAGTAAGAATAATAATCTAAGTGCAAAATTCAAGATATAAATTAGGGTCAGGGATAAGCAAAAGTCTTTAATAAGTCAAGATATAAATTTAAAAACTAATATCCAAATACATAAGCGACTAAAACAAGAGTACAATGTCTGCAAATGAAAATACAATATTTGTATCGGTACAATAATAGAAATAGATATAGAGAAAGCTAAAAGATATACTTCGGATAATGGAAACCATCAAGTAGATCTCAGCATGAATCCCAAATCAACATGGATCATTCATACACGGATCTACACCATAAAATGCAGAGTCTAGTATCAGTATAAAAATAAACATGTACCAAATAGACATCATAGGCCGACTGGGATTATATAAGTTATAAAAACAGTAAGTAAATATATAAAAGAAATAGATCACAGAAGTCAAAAAGGATCACAGATATAAAAAGCTAATTAAAAAGATAAAGACATGTAATATATAGTAGCTACTAGCTATGACAAAGAAGATTAAAGCAAACAAGTGAAAAGCCATACTTGAATCCATGCTCAACTATAAGAGATACAAATAATTAATAAATATGGAGATATACTGGTAACCTCAAATGAAGGAGATAGAAAGATGGTCTAACTACAACTGATATAAGTAAACATAGAAAGGAATCCCATAAATATATCAGATGAACAAGTAAAGGGATTCCACTAGATCTGTCAAATGAACATATAAAGGGATCCCGTAAGATCTACCTGATAACATAAGAGGAATCCAACAAAATCTAACTATACAACAGAAGAATATCTCAATAGAATAGGTAAGTAAATAAATAAACACACAAGGATGAATGCAAACCCTTTGGTACCATATCCTTGTAAAGAGTACAAATAGCAATCACAAACAAGATATGCAAGATGAAATGATGCATTAAAGTAAAGTGAACCCGTACCCTCCTAACCCAACTTAAAAGTTAGTCAGGTAGGACCACATGGAAGGATGCAGCCCATAAAATATACTCCCCCATATACCCCTCCTCCGGTCACTCGCAAGTCCAAATTGATAGGATACATGGAAGGCCACAACTCGCATACAAATAACCCTTGCAAGATAACCAGAACTTAAATTAACATAAACCAAACATAGGTGATATAAATAACACTCGAATAACATAAGTTGTATTAATACCTTTGATGGGTCAATATAAGGATAAGTGTCAATGACCATTCCCAGCTGCAACCGGGTTAAAATCTGAAATGAATACAACATCTAGCTCATGACTGCAATCAAGGCTAGGAATAACTCAACACAGCGATTAACTCTTACCTTAGCTCACTTATCATCAAAATTGGTAAAACCTTTCAAAATATTCATTTTAGGCTTATAATACTGAAAACCGACTAATAAGGCCATGCAAGGTTTCAAAATAAATGACGTTAAGCTCGTGGACCAACATGAGTTTTGTTGGTCCTACCAAGGCACAGATACTACAACAAGCATAACCAACCAAGTTGAATATATGTGACTCACTGATATTTCTCGTAAGCCTAGCATCTGTGCTCTAGAGTCATGACAAGACTACTTAGGGTCACTAGGTAACTACAACCATAAATACAACAAAACATAAACAAGAAAGAAGACTTTCTTGGAAACTACCAAAGTGCTCTAAATTGCAAAAAAAAAACACCTGAACACAAAAATAACCGTAAGGTTCATTACAACATCCAATACTACAAAGGACTTTCTCATAAATAGTCAAGAAGAAAAGGGAAATAAAGGTACCTAAAAGATCTAATAACTACAATTATTATACTTGTGTCTCATTCTCGACCTCCTAGGTTAATTTTTTGATCGGATGGTGTCTCCATCACAAGTATTACTCTTGACCTCCATCTCCTAACATCTTTGGCTAAACAAAGCTACTGGCTCCTTATAAAATGACAAACTCTCATCCAAATGTACTGAGTTCTAATAGAGCACATGCAACTCATTCAAAATATAATGTCATAGTATCAATACATGGAATATTAGATGGATGTATGTAAATATAGGAAGAAGTTCTTTTTGATAAGTCTCATCACTAACCCTCTTAAGAATCTTGAATGGCTGATATACCTAGGTCTAAGCTTGCCCCTTTACCGAATCTCATAACACCACGCATAGGAGACATTCACAAAAACACTCGATCACCAACCGTAAACTATATGGCACGAAGTCTACTATCTGCATAGATCTTCTTCCTACTTTACGCTTCTTTCACTCTTTCCTGAATCATATAAACCCGGTCAAGCGAATCATAGAGTAGATTTATACCCTAAACCCTGGGCTCAAAACCAACAAACCATCCTATAGGTGACATGTACCTCCTATCATATAATACCTTGAACTGTGTCATTTGAATGCTGGAGTGGTAGCTATTATTATGTGCAAACTCTACTAAGGTCACATGTTGGTCCCACGAATCCCCAAAATCCAAAATATAAGCCTTTAATATTTCCTCCATAACCTGAATAGTCCTTTCGGACTGGATATCTATCTGTGGATGAAATGACATGCTAATTTGAACCTCAGTACCAATCTATCATTTAATAGTCCTCCAGAACTAATAGGTGAACTGAGTTCCACGATCTAATATAATTGATACCAGAACACAACATAACTGAACCACCTTCTGAAGGTATCAACCCAAGGGTGTCTATATACCATATTTAATATCTTTATAATCCTAGTCTTATATCGTAAGTCATAGCTTACCTATCATCCAGAGAAAATCTTACAAATACAGTATCAAAGATGCCCGAACTACTCCAAATCACCAATAATGAACAAATGAATTCCAACAATCATGCAACTAGAAAAAAATCTAGACGTTAATACGAGTCAAATGATACTAATAAAGATAAAAAATAGCCAGGGTCAAAATGGACCTATGCTCCTACAACCCAGAAGCTCAAACAAAGGGTATAAAAATGTTCCCAAATTTTAGGGAACTCATAGAAAAAAAATTAGATCTAAGATGAGAAAGAAATAAGCTTTAAACAATGAAATAAGGTAAAGAAAATACATGGGAAATTTTGGGAATTTTAGGTGAAATTTAGAGAAACAAAAGTGGAAACATAAAAATAATAGAAGAAGAATCGAAGAAATCAAGTTTTCAACGTTATCCAATCACTCTGCAAAGACCCAAAAATTTTAATGGAGGTTTTGAAGTATTTAAATAAGAGAAAATAGACACAATAGCTGAAATTTTGTCTTTCTATCTATTTATAGTGACTGGACCACATACCTATACGATTGCATAGAGAAGGCTTGCCATCGCGATCTTCTTCCACGTGACTCATCGTGGTCGCTTGAGACACACGCTGTGATCACAAAGAGGTGATGAGGGAACAATTGCGTGGAGAAATCTTGCAATTATGAAGAAGCTTCAAAAAAAAAGGTGTATCACAATCGCGTGAGTAAGCCTGAGATCACAAAGAACAAATTCGTTGTGCACCAGTAGATAAATAGACCAAAAAACCCGCAAAGAAAATATCTTCAAAACAAGGATAATAATGCATTCAGATTCCAATGAACATAAACCAAATATCATACTAGTATGAAAATAACATCCCAAACTCAATGATAGAGATAATTTCTGACCCGAGGTTGTTTCTATGAATGTTTGACCAAAGTCAATACTTTGGAAAAGTAATCAAATTTCCAACTGAGTACTTAAAATAATCTTGGTTGGCCAAAATCCCAAATGAATAATTCACCTAATTCAAACTCAGCATTCAGGAGTTGATGGCACAGTTGGATTTCCAATCCGAGGCTCTGAACAAAAAATGACCATCTAAGTTCTACTTAGTCAACATAAAGCACATAAAATACACAAAATCATAAAAAATCAAAAGAAAAGCTCCCAAAATTTAACCAAGAGTCTATATAGACCAAATTTTATGTCTTAGAGATAATGAAATTGCCAGAATTTGATTCGCAGTTTCTTTTAATAGAATGTTAACTAAAATAAATTATTTCAATACTAAAGGCTTTAAAATAGGACAATGGACATAACGACCAAATGAATAACCCAGGAACTGAACCACTAGTTTTGATATGTCACAAATGACTTAAAACTTCTATAAGAAGGCTCTAGAATGGAAGAAAAATCAAAGTCACAAAAATAACCATAAAGTTCATCGCACATGTTCATGTGGGTAGTAGGTAAACGTATTTTCCTGATTAGGGGTTAGGCCATTGCTTTTTATTACATTTTTATCACTTTTGAGTTGTTTCTTAATCATAAACTCTTTTAAATCTTTATTTTGTTGATATTTTTGTTGGAATTTGTTGATTAATGAGAAACCTTACAAAAAATAAATCACATGTTGGTTGGGTTTTGTCTAGAGGCTAGTGATCTTCCTCCATGAAGGCTGGTGGACTGCTTTGTGTCCCTAGGGGTCACCAAATGTTTATTTAAGACATGCCTGAAATTTATCAAGTCGGGGGTTAGTCGCCTCCAAGATCGGTTGTCCACTGCCTGTACCACCAGCTAGATAATGTTGTTGATCTATGCTTACTAGAAGGACAGTAATTGGTTGCCTCCTAGCTCAAAATTTGCTGCTCGGGGAAACTTTCCTCAAGCCTAGTTTTGTGTGCTTATTTTAAATCCTTGTCACGACCCAATTTCTCAGATCATGATGACACCTACTATACCATCAATAAGAGAACCAAACCCCATAGTCCATAGCCGAAGCGGAGGACTACTACAATTAAGGAGGAAGAATATGAAAAGACATAGTAAAGGTAATAAGGAATTGCAGAATACACCCAAGACCCGATGTCAATGTCAAATGAACCACTAGTATAGAACAACAAGGATGGAAAATATACAATATCCAAAGGTCTCCGAAATACAATGGAGATAATCAAAATATAAAGCTGAAGAGAAACAGGATCAAGTTGCACACCAAGCTCACCCTGAAACTCTGATC
This sequence comes from Withania somnifera, assembly GCA_039654485.1. NCBI lineage: Eukaryota > Viridiplantae > Streptophyta > Magnoliopsida > Solanales > Solanaceae > Withania > Withania somnifera. Next base: position 8,478 of record JBDJHY010272140.1, read on the forward strand.
TGAGGAGAAACGAACGATCAGTGAGCTGAATCACGATCGAGGACCTGTACTCGGATCATCACAAGTGCAAGTGTAGTATGAGTACAAACCACTGAAGCAACCTGTACTCAGTAGGTTTTGAGGACCCACTGAGCACATAGCAATAATAAAATACAGTAAATAACAGAATACAAGAATATTGGTCACAAAAGCAAACAGGACAATCAGGGAAAATAGCATTTCAAGAGTCAACCAATGGTCACATAAACAGATAATGCGAGCTAATCACATAACAGGATTTCAAATAATGGAAAGGAACGTACCTAGCATCCTCGCAATAAGGCATGTGAAACGTAACTCAATAAAATAATAGGAATCAAAGAAGAAAAGGAATAGAACATAGTCGGTATACTGGTAACCTCAAGTGAAAAGGTGAATAAGAGATAAGCAATTGATCCCACATAACATATACCATAAACGATCAACCAGGATAACTAACAGTAATAATAATATGAAATAAACAATCAAAACACTGATAAGTCCCCAGAAAGAAATGCAGCGTATACTATAAGTCACGCTCATCGAAGAACTTGCATCTCAGCTAGGGTACACTAAAGATAAAAAAGTGCGAAAAGTAACACATGTATGAAGTAATCATCCTGCGTACGCATCTTCTCCGGTACCCATAGGCCCAGCAGGCAAAACCCATGGAAGGCTAACCTAAAGTTCCCGGTGCATGTTATCCTCCCAATATCCACACCACCCCTCCTCCGCATTGCATATCAACCCAGAGGCAGGTCCATGGGGGTGCATCACCACGTACAATCTAATGTCATCATACCCTTACATCCATATCACTGAGCCCAAAGGGTCCCAAAAGTCTGGCATCCAATGTCCATATCATTTATCAATCATAATGTCAAGCCCAGCTCGACAACCACGGCTACAATTCGAAATATCATCATAACTAATCATAATCATCAAAAAATGGGGTATCACCATACATCCATAACCAGTAGTGCCACAAGTGTCAAAAGCTGTACTTACTGCCATACAGAGACGGACTCAAGTCCCAGCATTAACCAGTAAAAATTTTTATTTAATTATTTATTTATACAACCTGGTGCCAGAAGGTGAAGCCTGGACTAAAACAAATAAAAATATAGTGTTACGGGTGCTCGACTCCATGTTGAGTGTAAAACCAATAAAAATCCAATTATTTATATAATCATAAAGTGAACCATTTCTCAATTCATTTTGAAATCAATATCATTATCTTTCCTTAGCCTCAAAGGCTCAAACTCAAACGGTGATACCAGCCCAGCCCCAATATACTCTCATCGGAGCCATAGGCTCGGTCTCTCGTGCCATGAACGCATAACATATCCAAAACATATAATTACTTCATCATATATTTAAATAATTCATGAAATAACCACCACTTATGCCCTACACAAGTGTTAATAATAAAACACTATGCCTCGGCCCCATATCAATCGGGTGCCAATATACTTTAATATCAACATCAAATGGATGAAAAAACCGTATTAGGATACTATACAACCTAGCTACCTAACCCAAAGATGCTATTCAGTACATTTATTAAAGCTATAAACCCAGAAATAGCCCAAGGAACCTACCTGTCGTCTAATGATAAAGCTTTGCAAAAGTGCACAAATTACACTCCGACTTATATCAAATGAGCTCCAATCGATCTGAAACTTACACTAATGAATTCTATATGTTAATAAGAGTCTAACGGTGTAGTTTATACTAAAATCTGGACTGGGCCCAAAATCGGGCCCTAAATGGGCCTAACACGGGTCTGCGGGGTCCACTTGCCGAAACTGAAAATAAAACTCGCCACGGCGTTCCC